>SJYO01037955.1:23618954-23657847 GCA_006410555.1 Capra ibex
TACTTGTAACCCCATGTACACAGAGAAAGTTAAGACCAAAGGAGCCACACATACGGGTCTTCACCCTAACGACCCAGTATTCCATCAAGATAAACGTTAAAAAATTCCTTAGAGGTGTGACAAGAGGTATCACCGACATGATCAAACGTAAGGGTGGTTGTCACATCCTCCCAAGGGAAAAGAGGTGTGGGAGAGGTCGTAAATAACGAACGTCTAAAAACCTAGCGTCGGTAAGACTGACCACACTTCACCATGGAGTAACACCAAAACTAAACGTAAAGACTCTAAGAATATACAACATCTAATCATAAAAATTAGTGTAAATCTTTCTAAAGTCGTGATAAAGAAGAAAACAAAACCAGGAAAAGAGGGAGACCACAGGAAATCAAGAGTTAATATACAAACGACACAGAAACTACCACATAGTTACAGGGATTCTGTCACAAATGAAAAGAAAACCCTTATATGACGTACCCCGAGGGTACAGGGTCTTTACAGAATAAGGTGGGAGACTGTGATCAGGGGACAACCCTCAGTCCAGTTCCCCGGATCTGGGAGATTAGACAGAAAGAGAACACTCTGGTACCAGGGTTCATTAATATCCAGGATACAAAGTAACGGTAGAAACAGAATGTCATAAAATTTAAGGAGGTTTGATTCTAATTAATCCGTCTGAACAAACTGAACAAAGCCCGAAAATTACAACCGTCTTGAAGTCCCCGAAGGTAACTGGGTATGTTGAAGGTTCTCACGATCTAATTCTGGAAACAAAACTGGGGTAGCTACAAACGAAATAAGTAGGGTAAAGAATTATTGGTAAATTTCTAAAGGTATGACAACCCTTCTCAGGAGACTGAATGAGGAAATAGATTGGAGAAATAAAACAAGTAATAGAATATTCAGTAAGATTGGAAGAAACGATAGATAACAAACGTGTTGAAAGGGGAAACCTTCATCTGAACTCTAGGTCATAATTCTAGATGAAGGTATAAAATAAACGAGATCAAAATTGAAATGGGTAACTACTCCCGGGACTCTAATTTCGAACATTCGAGTCGACCAGTCCTAGGTTCGAACCGGGTCAGTCTTAAACGGTATTACTAAAAATTAATAAAATAAAATTGAAATGGGTAACTATTAGACTCCAACTCCCGATATTGAACCTGGTCAGTCTTAGGTTTAAACTGGGTTGTAAGAGGGAACGAACTTAAAACCGTTAAATGTCAATAGTTATTGGTTCCTTAACGTATAAATAAAAAACAAAATTTAAAGAAATACATTGGTCACTTGGTTGTGTAGTCTTCGAAATAGTAAAATTTCATTTTCATCGAAAGTACAGGTAATTAACTCGTTTTGTGTCGAAATCAATTGTACTCACTGTGACTGGTAAGTTTGAAAGGAGTCGGGGTTAAAATAAGATGGAAAAAACAAAAAGATTTGGTGTATACATCCTACTTAGTCAACTTAGTCCTAATAGGATCTCTTGAAGATTAGGACCATGGTTGATGGGTCTCAATTAGTTTGACGTCTTAAACTCCTGTAGTTGGAGGTCTGACGGTTCAAAAGGGTTTTGTAAACTGTGGTTGACGTCCAACTTCGACAAGAGGTTTAGTGGATTCAAAACAATTAACGATCTTCAGGAGTGTCTTGAATGATTTTCGACATTGTGAGTGTTAATACGAAACGACAAAGTATACATAACGGTGTATAGTTACGGTCTTCCAATTACACAAATCTGTTGTTGTCTCGAAGTACAAATAGAAAGAAAACCAACTTATTCCATCTCATACCCTTCCAAGGTTTGTACCTCGAGACAACAACGGATTTGTGTCATTGGAAGACCGTAACTATACACCGTTATGTATACTTTATAACATTGTCTCTAAGTAACAACCTTTAAAATAACCTTGAAGTAATATATAAGTACTGTACTATGAACCAACCTGAGTTCAGAGGTCTGGTCGATTATGACGTACTGGGTTCGAAAGGGAGGAATGGGTGTGTCAACCCAAGACCACGTCGGTCACGGTGGGATTCTGGACCACACTGGTCGGAGACGAACTTTGACACTGGGAAGATCGTCTCAACTGTGACCAATGGAGGGTCAGTGACTCCCGTTTTCTGTCCGGAGAGAAACCTGTTGCAGTTTAAGAAATGATATATGTGACCTGTCCAGTCATTACTGTTTATAACCCCTTACTCTGAACTTCCTCGTGGTTGGAATAAGACGTGAGACTACCGACGGAACGACGACAAAAGGTGACACTAATATTTCACTATTAAAAGTTCCGACAGGGGACCTCGACTCCACCTCTAACTCTTCTCCAGTTCAATTTTATAGTCTTTTCAGTGACAAAAATAACTCTAAAAGACGAGAAATAAAAAAGTAAGTAAATAAAAACTTAACGATATTCGGAAACTAATTAAAGGTCTCATGATTTTCTCAGTTAAGACTATTAAAACGGTAAAAAGTAACCAAAATACCTCCTCTTTTAAAAGACTCCAGGAATAAGATAGTAAGTGACTACAGTAAGGGAGTCGGATGAAAAGACTTATTTCCAAACAGCCTTGTATCGGTAAGAGTAGACAAGTGTGTAGTAGTAGTCACCGACTAAAGGGTGAAGTCCCTCTTTCATCCATCGACGTTGTCTCTGGAAGACCGGGTGTCTCGGATTTTGTCGGACTTTAAATATGATGGGAAATTTCTTCTAAAACCGTCGCAACCAAGAACATACCTACAATGAGACACACAAACGTATATACACGTGTATCTATAAGGTATCAGGTATCGGGTCATAGGGTTTATATAGTGATCCAAGAGTCTTAGGACCCCTTTTTACAATCACTATATAATGTTTTTAAATAACTTTGTTGTAACTCGATATGTCAAGAAAAGGCAACGATAAAGAGCAAAAAAAAAAAATTGTATTTTTCCTTTCTTTCTCAATTTTATTTTCGATGTAGTTTAGAATATGATGTTTCGGAGAAATTTTTAGATCCGAAATGGTAGAAAATGAAAAAATAACTAAAAAAGGTACATGGTAAATAGTCAAAGTATTGTCTTTTCACTCTCTGACAATAAGAGGACATATACCATCTCAATTTTTATTTGTAGAATTTATGATAAGAGATGGATTATTTTCAATGTAAAAATACCTTTAACGTGACTAGTCAATATAATAAATGAAAATTTTAAAATATAAACGAATACATTTTAAAACTCTTTTCACTAAGTAAATAAGTTGTTCCTAAAGAAATGTACGAGTAGTGACGAGTCAATAAAATTTATCTTTGAGAAATCGAACTCGTTCAGGGGAGAGAAGAGTAATACCGACGGGAGAGTCGACACCACTTGTGTGTATAGACTACCTCGAAATCTAAGTGACTTGAAGACAATTCGAGGGATTACTTCTTTATTTGGTACAAGATGTTCTCATCATTTCATCTCTAAATTTTCCCATTTTTATTTCAGTCCATTATGTCCAAACTTAACGGTTTGTTTTAAAGTACACGTCTTTCTTCGACGCGCAGACTAAGATTTTAATTGTTCTAGAGGTTGGACGAACGTACTAACTCAGAAAATTAAATAACCTATCTTTCATCCGTAACGGAAACTTCAAGACAATACTACTTAATAGGTGGTCTTATTAAGACTTGGTTCTAAACTGTAAACACAGTTTTATATGTTGTAATAGAGACGAATATATGGTGAAACCGTCGTTGATTTCCTTTAATAAATCATGAAAAAACTTGTGAAAATGGTCTTATTGTCGTTTTAAACTTTGAAATCTTTTAATCTAAAATAACCTTTTTGTGTATTTGAGTCCTATATTTAGGGAACCCTTTGTTCCTAACATTCTCATAGATCAGTGGATTTTTCGACGATAATCACTAATAACTATAGTTACATTTAAAGATACACACAAATGATGAGATACAAGGGTTTTGAGAACTAGTTAAAACATAACCCGGAGAGTTTACATCTGGCTCTTTCCAACGTGTTATAAAACATACACTAGGAGACCCCTGTTGGTCTACAAGAAAAACGGAATCTCATCGTACCTTTATAAACGTTGTTTTTAAATTAAGTCACAACGAAAGGGGATATGAAGACATAAATAGTCTCTGACTTTTAATAGTGGGGAATGATATTAAACATGTATGTGTGTGAGTATGTGGGTGTGTGTACGATAGTTTAAGACCAAAGTCTCGTTTTATTTTACTTTAAACTAATCAGCCGTATGGGGAGAAGACTCAATGGGGGAGGAAGTGAACGGAGGTTGTCGTCTCCATTAATATTTATTCAAGTGATATGAAATAGTGAACTGAAATAGACAGTTTTACAACAAAATTTTTCATATACGGACGACAAAAATTCAGAAAGACATAGGGTCAGTTCCAGAAACACGTGTTTTACAATGTCAACACGGAAAAAAGGGAACGATGGACCCTGTCTTCCTCTTCCATCCATTGGCAGACACTCGATTGTCTCTTGAAGTTATCGAGGGTGTCTTTCTTGGACATCCCTCAAACATAAAAACCGGTACTTAGGTCCCGAAAGTAAAATTGAAAGTCCCACGCAGTACGTCAACTCGTGACTAACTTACCCCCGTGACCTCCGAGACCCCGAGTTCGACACTGTAAAAAGACTCGGACTTCCGACGAGTGTCAATAATGACGTGTCCGGAACGACTGACGATGAAGTCCCCTGCGTCCCTCTTCCTCCAACACGAAGGCTCACACCCACCAGCTTATTTGAGAAAATTGTCGTCGTCAACCAGATAAATCGGACTTTTTCTCTGGTGGTCGTCGGGGGTTTCACGATTTTTTTTAATGTTAGTTAAATTTTTTATATATAATATAATGTATTTTCTGACATTCTCGTTCACGACTCGTAACGAGGTGTCTTAATGGTCGACGATTTACTCCGTCAGTGTACGTCGGTTCGCCCTAAATAGGACATTGGGTCTCTTGACGGTCGAGAGGATGGTAAGATGGGAAGAGAGTCCCCTTTCTCTTCTTTCTTTTTTTCTTTGGATTTATTTTGTTTTTTAATGTCGTCTTTCGTTTTTGGGTTCGTTCAAATCTCTTATGCCCAACTTCGTTTGATGACTTTACATCGTCAGAACCTTGAATCTGAAATCGACATAAATACTAAGCAAAAATTTCCCTAACAATTCCGAGTATACGAACGGTATGTAAATCTATCACAACTTCCTGGTCGAATGAAGAAGTTTAAGTAAATCCCACAACCAACAGTCATAACAAGAAATTGTAACCACAATTGAGTTAAAACCTAAAAGAGTTTCAAAATTTTCGGGATTTGACACAGGAAATGAAGATATAAATTAAATTCTGTAAGGATCTTAAAAAAATAAACGATTAACAACACATTACGTATTTTCTATGAAGTCGGTATGATTTAAGTCGTGAGTCGAAAAAATTAAGTTCGTTAAGTTTTTAAATTTTTATACTATACATGAAATATTTAAAATTAGTCCTAAGGATTTACACATAATTCGTGGTTGACATATATAAACATTATATTACTTTACTTATCCTGTTTAAAAGACGGAACTTCTGAAGTATTCTGATATTTGAGGTTCTCCCTCCTTGGTACAGACCGACTAAGTGAGACTGTCAGTCTTAGTTGTGACTACGGACCGTGTGTAGTTCAAGTACTACAGGACACTTAATTACTCATCTACAACCTCTCCTTCGTTCTTAAATTTGTTATATAATGTAATACCGTTTACGGTTAGATTAAAGATAATTTTTAATACTGGTACCTGTGTTAATGGTTCAGACATATCTAAAGACGATCTTGAAAAGGAGATGTAAATTAAATGAAGTTAACTTGTGAAGTTCGTTTAATGTAAAGTAGGTCTTCTGGGTGGTCTGTTAGTTCCTGGGACTACTCGTGTTCTATGTAAGACGGGTTTCGTCAGACGAGCTTTGGTTGAGAACTGCGGGTTCAAATTTCATGGAAAATTGTTACTTTTAAATTGAAAAAGTTTGTAGTGGACTTATAAGAGGAGAATATTGGATCGGTCGTTACCAAAACATCCTAGGTTTATCACATTTCTTTCAAAGAAATTAGTGTTGACATTGTGACTTGAACACTTACTTACGTCTCGGGACAACTTTTCCTTTGGTTTCTTTCTTTAATTGACTCGCTCTCTGGTCTTCATCCCAACAATTAGACTACAGGTACACTCCCGAGAAGGGATGAATTTCTTGAAATAATTCCGTACGATCTTTTACACAATGTATGTGAAACCTTCAACACAACCAAAGATTTACTAGTGAGAAAACTCAAAATTTGTTTAAAATGACCGTTAATTAACGTTCGGTGAGAAAGACTCAAACGGTCAGTTGGATCGATAGACAAACCATTTTATCCCGTTATCAACGATAGATTTTCTGAGACTACGACCCTCCCTAACCCCCGTCCTCGTCTTCCCCTGCTGTCTCCTACTTTACCGACCTACCGTAGTGACTGAGCTACCTGCACTCGCTTGAGGCCCTCAACCACTACTTGTCCCTCCGGACCGCACGACGCCAAGTACCCCAGCGTTTCTCAGCCTGTGCTGACTCGTTGACTTGACTTGACTTGTCTAAAATAACGATTTAGATAGACGTCCTTATTTCTACCAGAAATCATAGAAACCTAGATACTACGTTTGAAAGAATAGGTTTAATTATTAATTTCATTTAGATTTATTGATACACAAAAATTTTATTTAATAGTAGTATAAATTAAGACTCTAATGTACATGTAATAAAATATTAGTCGGATTAAAAATTTGTCTATAAACTCGTAAAACAAATATCAGTGGAACACAGTTTAGTAGAATATTAAATTCTTTAAATAAATCATGTACTTATTTACAACTTTGTCAGAGTCTTTGAATAAAGGAATCAAACCACCTGAAGATTAGAGAAAATTCATAGACTGGGAAAATAAATTACCTTTAGAATATATAAAAGTTGTTGTTGTTATTGTTATTATTTTATCGTATTATTTTAGAGATACCAACTTTATCCAACCCTAAACCTTGTCTTTTAAGGGTAGGTAGGTTAACACACTTCAAATGTAAGAGAGGTATCAAGTTTTTGTCTAGGTTGTTCTGGGGATATCTTCTGAAACCAATATATGTTTCGTGACCAGTTCCTTCTCGACGAAGTAACAGATGACAGAGATCCAAACAATTGATAAGAAACACAGAAGAACTGGTACTCCAAGGTATCCAGTGAGTCCACTTTCAGTTGAAAAGTGGTTAGTCACAGTCTTGTGGATCTGTCGTAAAACAATCATAAGAGGTTTTGGTGAGTTACTAAGTTACTGTCAATAAAATAACACGACTGGGGAGTGGTGTGTCTCTTATCTGAGTAAGTCTACAGTTCACGTACGACTGTTTCCGGTCGAATCAACTCTCACCAACACGAAATTTGGGGAAATTTGTCTAAATAGGGAGATAGTCTACACTTACAAATTCACAAAAACTTATTCGTAATATTTTTGTCGATAACATTGTTTGTAAATTAACCCATTTCAAATTAAAAAAAGTTCCAACTAGATTCATCGATCACAAAAAAAAAAATTAATTTACATGTTTCGTTAAAAAAAGTTTAGTCATCGTAAAGAGTAAAAGTTCTACTGAGACACTACTATCTCTCATTTTAATTAACTCGTGATTGGTATAGTGTGTCATCGACAAGTCAAGGAAAGACTAATAATTTTTTTTTTCTTTGTATATGGTAAACAGAGGTAAATCATATATAATTTATTAAAAGATCTTTTTTCATCCACATAATAAAACCAAAAGACATAGTTTCTGGTTCTCTCCGAAGAGTCTGTTACTTAATACTTCTTTCCGAGTGTTTATTTTTTATTAACACAGTCAAATCTTCACTCTATTAAAAAGTCTAAACTTATCAAATCCATTTAGAACTGTTTTCCTTCTTTTTAACTATTTGATCTCTTAAGAGTTCTACAAAATGACTGTCTAGAATGTATCCAAAAAGGTTCCATAAAATGAATATTAATCTCATTAATTACACCGAATCAAACTTTAATCAGTAAAAGGGTTAGAAAGGGAAAAGGTTAATAATAAGATTATTATTACGGACTTATTCCACGAAGGGAAATCAAAAAACCTTAAAAAAAGGTTACTACAAAATAAAGAGATCGACCCGTTTAAGTAAGAACGACTACGAATACAGATAGTAGGTTTATTTAAACACAGATAATAAATAACAATATCCGAGTAAACGAAGAGACACAAAGTAGTAACATAAGTCAAGTCAAGTCAGTGAGTTAGCACAGGATGAGAAACGTTGGGACACTTGGCGTCGTACGGTCCGGACGGACAGGTAGTGGTTGAGGGTCTCAAATGGGTTTGAGTACAGGTAACTCACCCACTACGGTAGATTGGTAGAGTAGGAGGTAACAGGGGAAGAGGAGGACGGAAGTTAGAAAGGGTCGTAGTCCCAGAAAAGTTTTCTCAGTCGAGAGACGTAGTCCACCGGTTTTATAACCTCAAAGTCGAAAGTTGTAGTCAGGAAGGTTACTTGTGGGTCCTGACTAAAGGAAATGCTACCTGACCAACCTACAGGAACGTCAGGTTCCCTGAGAGTTCTCAGAAGAGGTTGTGGCGTCAAGTTTTCGTAGTTAAGAAGACGTGAGTCGAAAGAAATATCAGGTTGAGAGTGTAGGTATGTGTTGATGACCTTTTTGGTATCGGAACTGATCTGTCCGGAAACAACCGTTTCATTACAGAGATGAAAAATTATACGACAGATCCAATCAGTATTGAAAGGAGGGTTCCTCATTCGCAGAAAATTAAAGTACCGACGTCAGTGGTAGACGTCACTAAAACCTCGGGGGGTTTTATTTTAGTTGGTGACAAAGGTGACAAAGGGGTAGATAAACGGTACTTCACTACCCTGGTCTACGGTACTAGATTCAAAAGACTTACAACTCGAAATTCGGTTGAAAAAGTGAGAGGAGAAAGTGAAAGCAGTTCTCCGAGAAATCAAGAAGAAGTGAGAGACGGTATTCCCGCCACAGTAGACCTATAGACTCCAATAACTATAAAGAGGGCCGTTAGAACTAAGGTCGAACACGAAGAAGGTCGGGTCGCAAAGAGTACTACGTACGTAGTAACATACGTAGCATACTTTTTATGTACATTATCATTTTAATAAAATAAAGACCGTAAAAGACTATTCTAAACACTACTTTCTTGATCTTTGCGAGGTAGAAAAAGAATAGTCCTTTAAGATGTGATAGACCTTTTATAAATTAGAGTAAAAGTTAGAGTTAAGTTACAGTGAATTTACAGTTTCGTAGTGGTGAGAAGATGAGGAGGCAGAGATGACAAGTAGTGTAAAAATTACAAAAGACTTTTAATGATTCACGATCTTTCAATTTCCGTGTCCTGTATAGGTACACAATCTACCTTTGGTGCTTGATAATTAAATAGAGGACCGAATGTAATCTCGAAATACTATTGTATACTCCTGTTGTCTATTATTAGAATCATCCCTTTATTATTATGACTAATTTTATATTTTATGTAAGTGACCGATTATCTGTTATGTGACTCCAATATCTCGGAGCACTAATAGGTCGATCACTAATAGATTGACCCAAGGTTAAGATAAAGACGGAGTAAAATCGATACAATGAAACTTATTTAATAAATTTCAGAGAAACGGATCAAAGAAGTAGGAAGTTTTCCCCTATTACTACTACGAAGAGAGGTTCCTCACACTACTCCGACTTAATTCAATTATATTCTTTATTTAAGTCTTGATACTAACCTTGAATCATTCACGATACACGAACGAACGATAATTATCAAAATTTACAATACATTTCATTTAACCGTAATCTTAAACGACCAATAGAGACTTTGTAAGTTTGACTTTACAATAAAATCCTGTATATATACGGACTCGTATATATGCATAAAATTTATAAAGAGTTCACTTTTGAACTTCGGGTATAACAGTCAGTTATTTACTTACTACGTACGAACGATTCAGTCAAGTCAACACAGACTGAAAAAGACTAGGATGTTTGACATCGGGAAGTCCGAGGAGACCGACACCTTAAGAGGTCCGTTCTTATGTCCTCACCCCAACGGTACGGGAGGAGGTCCCATAGAAGGGTTGGGTCCCTACCTTTGACACAGAGAAGACAGAGGACGTAACCGTCTCCCAAGAAAGTACGGTGGACCCTTCGGGGTTCACTTACCATTCTTCCCCAATTCACTTTCACTATAAACGAATTAGCACAGACTGAGAAACACTGGTGTACTTGACATCGGGTGGTCCGAGGAGACAGGAACCTTAAGAGTTCCGTTCTTATGACCTCACTCAACGGTAAGGGAAGAGGTCCCCTAGAAGGGTTGTGTTCCTAACTTGGACCTAGAGGGTGTAACGTTCGTTTAAGAAATGGTAGACTCAGTGGTCCCTTCTCCCATTCTAGACTCATAAACGATTACTCCTTTCTTTCTTCTTTTCTCTAGTTCCTCAACTCCACACCTCACCTTACTTCTAAATCCTGTTAAATCGATGAAACAAGCCTCTCCCGTTACCGTGGGGTGAGGTCACGAGAACGGACCTCTTAGGGTACCTGCCTCCTCGGACCATCCGACGTCAGGTACCCCAGTGTTTCTCAGCCGGTGCTGACTTCGCTGAATCGTCGTCGTCGTCGTCGAGGAAACAATATTATTTAGTCTCCAGTCCTTCAAAAAAAAATTATTTCGAAATATATAAAAATATTTCGATTTATATAAAATCTTTCGACATATATAAATGATAGGACTATCATTTACAAATTCCAAAACATCTGGACTTCCAGAGACAGGGTTCATGTGTTAAGACGGAAATATTGCTCTCTCGACGGTAACTGTTATACATTTATTCACTCGTACCGATACAAAGGTATTTTGAAATAAACGTTTTGGTCTCGTCAGACTGACCTGAACGTCTGACATCATATGACCGGGACATCATCTAGTGACCCACAAGTGTTGTCCCCAGTTCGGAAAAGGGAGAAGAGTAACGGGAACTGGTCCACAAAACTTATGGACGTCCCTAAGAACCCGTAAAGGTCAATCCTTCAAGTTCGTTTATTAGTTTTCAATATGTCTTGGGACTCTTCCTTAAGTTTATCTATGTTTATACAGACTATTTTTATACAGTCTAGGAACTTCTTTTATAGTCTATAGGTGTATCTAATAGAAGATAGTGAAAACTCAAATCATTACTATTTACCATTAGATTCTAATTTAAGGGAATGTTCTGACTCTTTCTTAGTCTATGTTGAAGTGATTTACAGGTTCATTAAACTAAGTTATTAATATATATATTAAATGATTTTAGAATTTATACGATACTACTAATATATAAATAACATGTTGGTCAAACATACACACATTAAAGGTTCACATCAAACGTTTTCGGATTTGAAATAATGAGACACAATAACGAAAGAAACAAATGTATATTATATAAATCGAAGAATCTACGGAGAAACCGTTGATAATCTGATGAAAAAGTGTCTGATAAGACTATAGAATTTATCCTATATATAAGAAATTTTATTATCAGAAGTACAGTAAACAAGATAAGGTGGACAGAGAACTTTAGACTTTAATCGACGTATTAAGTTATATCGTTTATGAGGTAGATCGTTTCTAACATCTCTGTCAGTTACTTTGATTTGATCGATGTAATCTGTACTACTCATTTTACAAAACTCTTAGACATCGAGAGGAAAGGTACTTGTGTTGAGTTCACTAATACTAAACCGGATAAAAAAAAGAAGGACTCACGTTACCTTCGTAAGCAGTTTCATCTCGATGGGAGTGTAATTGCCCTTTTACAAGTGTATTGTAGTCTACCTTTTCCCGGTCCCTTCTGTAAAATCAGAAACCCCTTCTCCGTTTATACACTTCCGGTTAAAATAAGGAATTTACTACAATAGACACTATAAAAATGATAATTCGTAAATCACTCACGGTTGTTGTATCTATGAGTCTCCTGGAATAGTCACGACTACCTTCATAAAACAATACTTTTTATTGAGGATGAATTACGTAACCATATACTGTAAGAAGAGCTGTTTTTGTTTTTTGTTCACTGAACCCTTCAAGAGGGTTTCGACTACGTAACGATTACTCAAAGGAGGTCCTATTTTGACTGGTTTTCACATTATGGTCATTTTATGTAAGTTACCGACGTAGAAAGTATAACGAAAGAAAGAATCGCAAAGAGTAAAGGGAATCAGGTAAAAAGAGTACATACACGTCCGTGTATACGAGGTAAAAAGAGAAAGAAGGTACATAATAAAGAGAAAGAGAAGTGGAAGGTACATAATAGAGACTGGACGAGGTTTCCTTGAGAATTTGAAATAAGAGTGGATGTAAATGACAAGAGTACAAGAAAATCTTAAGGAATTTAAACCGTTATGTCTTTCTTTTTTTTATTACATTAATTATACCCCAATCGATCAACTCTTCACAATAGAGACAAGTGAGTTAAGGTTTATTTATAAGTAGAAAAGTTGACTTTATACGTCATGCTTCCCGGTAATTTTTAGCACAACCCAAATATTACATGTGAAAAACTTTAAGTATAAGAAGATTATAACAAGAAGTATACATCTTAATATCTATAAAAACTGTTTCGTGTTACTTATAAATCAACATTAAAAATCCAGTCTTATGTTTACATAATGAGTGTCACTATTAGTTTGTGTAATCTTTGTTTCCGGATAAAAATGAATGACATAAGACAGTATTAGGTCAACCCTAGTTTAACACACGACAACAAAAAGAAGTTTGTGTACTACATTCTTAATAAAAATGTAACGAAAGAAAATTGGATTGTTAGGATCTTTATAAGTTTTAAAGGAGAGGGAAAAGGGAAAACTGGAACCGCGAGGTAAATTTTTAGGAGTAGAGACACTGGGAATAGTTGGGGAGTCAGTCACTGGCTCTACAGTGTCTTGAGTGGTTTCGACTAGAGAAAAGAGATTCCTCTGTCGACAAGTAAAGAATGTTAGAAAACGGGGTTCGTGACTGTTGATCTTTTGAACGAAGATTACACCAATGTTTACACCTAGGTCGACCACTGAGGAAAAGTTGTTACTTCCAATGATACTCGGGGTACCATCGTCAATCTTACTTTTGGTGAGAGAATATCATGAAAGTCGAGGTATACGACCGGGAAGTGGGGAATAAGACCCGGGTCGGGACCGGGAGTTCGGATACGGATGGTAGGTCCAATCATGTACAGACATACTTACAAATAAAGAAACAAAGTGAGAGAGTCAGAAGAAGTATATATGGTTCCGTCTTTTAAAAAATTTCAATGTAATAATAATTTAAAAAAAGGGATCCTAAAGACTCGATGAGTTAACGTCAAATAGAATCCAAAGTCGAATGGACAAAGTGCGACCTTTTTCCTAAACTACTCTAGGGTTAAGAGATCATTTTAAAATTATTTAAGTAAATGATATTATAAGTTGTATTTGCATGGAAGATCGTTTTACTCACTTACCGTTAACTTTCGTTCCATTATGTTAATTTCAAAATTGTTCACAAAATGTAACGTGTCATTTTCTATAAACAGAAAGTATTTTAAACTTATTTTTAATTACTCGAATTTGGTCGAAGTTGAATCGTTAATTACTCAGTTAAAAATAAAATCTAGTCAAATGGACATAGGTTTTTACGGTAATAAAGTAAAACTGTATATAAATGGTAGAAGATAAAAAAAATAAGACATTAAGTAGTTTTAACATTGAAAATATTTAAGAATCCCTTTTTTTAAAAGAAGGATCGACTTAAAAAAATAGTCTCTTAGTACGTTGATCAACTTTGTATAAATTAAAACAAATAAATCTTTGATACTATTAATAATTAAAAATAAACTTCTTGGTCGTTTCCTTTGATTTTTACACGGTATATAAGAGGTCTTAACTTTTACTACAAAACTTTTACTACAAAAAATTTTATATTTATTAACTTCGACTTCATAAACTTTGAAACGAAATGTCAAGTTTATTGTGTTTATTTTTGTCATATCTGATATATTTATTTCAAAAAATTAGTAATCTGTTTATTAAAAACTTCAAGTTTTATAGTTTCGAATCAGTGTTAATACGTAAAAAGAAAATGAACTAAAGTTTCACAAGTCAAGTAATGTAATATGTACTTTCTTTAGATCTATATATATATATGTATACGTGTATATTTCATATACCCGTATGTGTAGTTTTCTCTATGGTGTAATTAAAATAAAAGTGAAATTTATATGTATAACTCTTTTTCTTACTTTTGTTTAAGTCAATAAGAGTTTCGTTAAAGTTTTCGATTGATTAACTTTAAAGATGGATATACTAATCACCTTTACTCTTTTACATCACCTACTTTTGAACTTTAACCAAATTACAATATTATCGTCTGATATGAAGTCGTTTCCGTTAAATTAGAGATATAACAGTCTTTAAAAACTAAACATGAAAAGAAGGAAAATTTGAGGATTTGGTTTTTAACATACACATGATGACACCGACTTTTTCCATTATGTCACACAAGTTCTGTCCACGACGAACGTCGTAAATACATTTGTGAAATCGTGTAAAGACTGGGTCGTACTGGACCAGTTCATCAAGTAGGATGATGATCATTCCTTTATTATTCCTTACACAGTCTAGGTTCTAGTAAGCCTATATCGTTTTAAGTCTTGTCTAATACTTTTACAATCGGTGATCATTAACTAGTGTTTTTAACGACCTCTTCAACTGGATGACACTTCCTATAACCGTCTTAGTAAATGACGACTATCTGGAACAAATCTGGGAACAACTCTATTTTGAATTATCTTATGATCTACCGTATCTTGAAATAAAAAGAGAAGATTACAAACTACTATAGTGTTTGAAGACTAAAACGTTGAAATCATGACTCAGAACGGTATGTATCAGAGTTATCTTTTTAATTCTTGTTTGATACGAGGACTTTATTGTAAAAACAAAAGAAAAAACTGGAAAACACAGAACTAAACTAAACAAACAAAACAAAACAAATGTAATACAAAACGACCTGAAATGTTTAAGAACTGTACAATCACTTAAAACTTTCATATCTAGAGTAACTTTCTTTAAGACTTTATGTTCACCATCTTGTCGGTAAAAATTAACATTTCTACAACTTCAGTTTTATTATAAAAGTGAAAACGGAGGTCTTACTTATGTGTTTGTAAATATGTATATACATATATACGTATATCTACATACAAGTGTGTATAGATAACAATATATGTATATACTTTGATATATACATATACCCATTGTATACATTGATACGGAATTCGCCCTACTGTTTACAGTATTCATTAAACTTCGTTCCCATAAAAAGTTATAAATGTCATTATTCATTTTGGCTTAATTGTGTATATCTTTCTATACTTCAAAGTAAAAAAAAGTAAAAATAACTAATCTCTTCTTTATATACTTTACGAATCTTTTAAGTCTTTTGATAGTTATCGTTTAAATCTAGTATTATGGTTTAGGTTAAAATATGAAAAATCATAGAACGGAATCTCAGATAAAATTTTGATGTATTTCATAAAAAAAAAAAAAAAAAAAACGGTTGTTTCCAGATAGATCAGGTTCGATACCAAAAAGGTCATCAGTACATACCTACCCTCTTAACCTAGTATTTCTTTCGACTCACGATTTTTTGACTACGAAAACTTGACACCACAACCTCTTCTGAGAACTCTCAGGGACCTGACGTTTCTAGTTTGATTAGTTAGGATTTCCTTTATTCAGGATTGATAAGCAAACTTCCTGATAACGACTTCGACTTTGAGGTTATGAAACCAGTCAAGTCAAGTCAAGTCAGTGAGTCAGTACAGACTGAGAAACGCTGGGGTTCTTAGCGTCGTGCGGTCCGGAGGAACAGGTAGTGGTTGTGGGTCTCAAGTGGGTCTGAGTGCAGGTAGTTCAGCCACTACGGTAGGTCGGTAGAGAAGGAGACAGCAGGGGAAGAGGAGGACGGGGGTTAGGGAGGGTCGTAGTTTCAGAAAAGGTCACTCAGTTGAGAAGCGTACTCCACCGGTTTCATGACCTCAAAGTCGAAATCGTAGTAAGGAAGGTTTCTTTAGGTCCCGACTAGAGAAAGTCTTACCTGACCAACCTAGAGGAACGTCAGGTTCCCTGAGAGNTGAGTGCAGGTAGTTCAGCCACTACGGTAGGTCGGTAGAGAAGGAGACAGCAGGGGAAGAGGAGGACGGGGGTTAGGGAGGGTCGTAGTTTCAGAAAAGGTCACTCAGTTGAGAAGCGTACTCCACCGGTTTCATGACCTCAAAGTCGAAATCGTAGTAAGGAAGGTTTCTTTAGGTCCCGACTAGAGAAAGTCTTACCTGACCAACCTAGAGGAACGTCAGGTTCCCTGAGAGTTTCTCAGAAGAGGTTGTGGTGTCAAGTTTTCGTAGTTAAGAAGTCGCGAGTCGGAAGAAGTGTCAGGTTGAGAGTGTAGGTATGTGCTGGTGTCCTTTTTGGTATCGGAACTGATCTGCCTGGAATCAACCGTTTCATTACAGAGACGAAAACTTATACGATAGATCCAACTAGTATTGAAAAGAAGGTTCCTCATTCGTAGAAAATTAAAGTACCGACGTTAGTGGTAGACGTCACTAAAACCTCGGGGGTTTTTATTTCAGACTGTGACAAAGGTGACAAAGGGGTAGATAAAGAGTACTTCACTACCCTGGTCTACGGTACTAGAAGCAAAAGACTTACAACTCGAAATTCGGTTGAAAAAGTGAGAGGAGAAAGTGAAAGTAGTTGTCCGAAAATCAAGAAGAAGTGAAAGACGGTATTCCCACCACCAGTAGACGTATATACTCCAATAACTATAAAGAGGACCGTTAGAACTAAGGTCGAACACGAAGAAGGTCAGGTAGTAAAGAGTACTACATGAGACGTATATTCAATTTATTCGTCTCACTGTTATATGTCGGAACTGCATGAGGAAAAGGATAAACCTTGGTCAGAAAACAAGGTACAGGTCAAGATTGACAACGAAGGACTGGACGTATGTCTAAAGAGTTCTCCGTCCAGTCCACCAGACTATAAGGGTAGAGAAAGTCTTAAAAGGTGTCAAATAACACTAGGTGTGACAGTTTCCGAAACCGGATCAGTTATTTCGTCTTATGAAACCAGTGGACTATACTTTTTGACTGAATAACCTTTTCTGTGACTACGACCTTTTCTGACTTGTGTCCTCTTCCCCTGTTTTCTCCTATTCTAGCAATCTACCGTAGTGGTTGAGTTACCTGTATTCAAACTCGTTTGAGACCCTCAACCACTACCTGTCCCTTCGGACCGCACGACGTCAGGTACCTCAACGTCTCAACCTGTGCTGACTCACTGACTTGATTTGACTTTACTTTTATAAAAAGCGTTTAAACTCAATGATATCATGTATCAAAACAGAGGACTAAAAATTGAATTTCGAAAATAACAGGAAACGTAAATTTGAATAAAGTTTTTTTGAAACCAAAAAGTATGACAAGTACCCCCAGTATTTCTTATGAAATAAAGATTGTTATATAAAAAAAGTTATAGTCTAATAAAGGAACCTATATAAGAGTCTTCACAAATGTAATCTGATACTCCCGTTCCTAAAAAATTCTAAAGATTACGTATAATAGATTAAAGGTCAGTCTTTTTACAGTGTAGAGACTGGTTTCCGTACTTCTCTGTCGTCAGAGGGACTCACGAACCGGCAAAAAATACATAATTATCTTTTACCAGTTGAATACAACATAAAGTGTCAATAGCCAATAATCACTCTTACTTATAACCAGGTGGACAATAACGGTAAACATAAAGGGTATATAATATATAAGAAATTGATGAAACATAGTATCCAATCTCTAAAGATAGGATCATCCTTGAACAAAGTATAATTCCACAACTGGAGTAATTTATAGTGTAAGAAAAGGCAAAGAAAACATGAATTTTATACAGGAGGAAGTTAATTTTTTTAATTTTATAAGTTAACAAAGGAAAGTTTCTGAGACTACAACCCTCCCTAACCCCCGTCCTCCTCTTCCCCTGTTGTTTCCTACTCTATCGACCTACCGTAGTGGCTGAGCTATCTGTACTCAAACTCATTTGAGGTCCTCAACCACTACTTGTCCCTCAGGACCGCGCGATGCTAAGTATCCCAGCGTTTCTCAGCCTGTGCTGACTCGTTGACTTAACTGATTGACATGACTTATATCTACCTGAATGTCCCGTAATAAGTATGTGGAAGAACATAGTATCCAGTATAAAAAAAGTCTACCGTTACCCTATAAACAACTTTTTATAGTAGATATAATTTACAAGAGAGAAATTTTAAATAGGATTAGTATATAAACAAATATTTCACCATAATTGCAAAATTTTACATGTAAGTTAAAAACAATAACTATCGAAACGAAAAATTATGTAGTACATATAATTATAGTATTTTTGTTTAATTAAATTTAAAATTATAGTATAAATTATAAATTTAATACTTTATATTAGAGATTTTACAATAAGAAAATTTCTTTTTATCGGAATTTTACATAAAATTCGATACGGATAGAGAAATTCGGAAAGAAGGAACCCATATAAACTGTTTTTGGTGTTCCGTTGTCACTTGTAACTCGTGGTCATTGTAGGGATTAAACCCCCGTTACGTCATACTTGTTACGATATCAATTTAAAACAGGTGAAAGTACATCCTTAGAGATTTGACTAGTAACATTTGGTTACTATCGTTTTAAATTATAGACAAAATACAGACAGTTTGATTATTTCACTTTCAGTGAGTCAGTACAGGTTGAGAAACTCTACGGTACCTGATATGTCAAGTTCCTTAAGAGGTGCGGTCTTATGACCTCACCCATCGGTAATTTTACGTAAATTGAGTATAAAATTCTCTGATGTCTACGAGATAAGTCTTTAATTGGGTCCACAGAACGGTCTCATATTAACGATAGTGAAGTCGACCCGACCTGGGAGAACGAACAGTAGGTCCGGTGAAACTGTTCTTATCTCGTACGTTCTCTGGTAACTGTAGAGAGGAGTCTCAGGGTCCGGGACCTGTTGACTTATTCAGGACGAGTAAGGGAATTTAATTCGTAGTACCACCGAGTCCCGGAAAGGTCGTCCGTGATCGCCATTTCTTGGACGGACGGTTACGTCCCTGTATTCTCTACTCCCAAACTGGGGACCCAACCCCTCTAGGGGACCTCCTTTTGTACCGTTGGGGTGAGGTCATAAGAACGGACCCCTTAGAGTACCTGTCTTCTCGGACCACCCGATGTCAAGTGTCCCAGTGTTTCTCAACCTGTGTCGAAATCGTTGACTCGTACGTATATCCGTACCACCTAGTCTGTCATTTCTTAGGTGGACGTTCCGTCCACTGGATGCAGGTCTTATAAGGGACCTCTTCCCTTACCGATGGGTGAGGTTATAAGAATGGACCTTATAAGGTACCTGTCTCCTCGGACCACCCGATGGTAGGTACCCCATCGTCACCCAGTCTACACTGACTCGTTTATTGTGAAAGTTCGGGATAAGTACGAAAAGTAAAGGGAACGACTTTTTAAAGTAAATTAAACAAGGTGATAATTCCCGAGAGTGTCTGTTTACCGAAAGACTTATATCAATAAATAGAGGGTAAATAAAAATAGTAAAATTATATCTATTATTAATCAATATATCACTTGAAGACTCAGTAAAAGACCCAATATGTATCTGTAATATCATTGTTTTCGTGATTTATACACTTCTCGAATGTCTTAAAATACTTCTCAACATATCTTGGAGTCACCGGATAAACCCCTCGAACTTTATACTTATTTTATCTCCTTTAGTTTCCTAGGATTCGAAATGTTATAAGTTACCAGTTATGTGAAGTCGTCCTTCTCCGATAATTTTAGGTCCTTTTAAGATTTTAACAATGTGTCTTTTTTCTTCATAGATATACCTTCTCGATTTTAAACATAAATTTTTTAAGGGAGAAGGTCTATATTGAGAAAGGACCGGAAAGAGAACCCGAGGAGATAAAAATGGAGTTGTCGGGTGGGGAGTTGGGAACAAAATGGGAAAAAGGAGGAACGGGGAAGATAGGAGAAGGAAAAGGAGGTGGTTTGAAAGGATGTATATGTGTTAGAACAACCAGTCATAGGTGAATGTTACAGAATATTCTATTTACGTCTTCTTCTGGTCGGAACGACCGAAATACCAAAATTTGGAATCAGTTCTAATCTAAGTTTAGTAGATTTCTGAAAGGATTGGGAGTATTCGTTTCTATTTTTAAGTGGGTCAAGTCAAGTCAAGTCAAGTCAAGTGAACGAGTCAGTACAGACTGAGAAACGCTGGGGTACTTAATGTCGTGCGGTCCGGAGGGACAGGTAGTGGTTGAGGGTCTCAAGTAAGTTTGAGTGCAGGTAGCTTAGCCACTACGGTAGGTCGGTAGAGTAGGAGCCAGCAGGGGAAGAGGAGGACTGGGGTTAGGGAGGGTCGTAGTCTCAGAAAAGGTTACTCAGTTGAGAAGCGTACTCCACCGGTTTTATGACCTCAAAGTGGAAGTCGTAGTAAGGAAGGTTTCTTGTGGGTCTTGACTAGAGGAAATCTTACCTGACCAACCTAGAGGAACGTCAGGTTCCCTGAGAGTTCTCAGAAGAGGTTGTGGTGTCAAGTTTTCGTAGTTAAGAAGCCGTGAGTAGAAAGAAGTGTCAGGTTGAGAGTGTACAGATGATCTCTTTGGTATCGGAACTAATCTGTCTTGAAACAACCGTTTCATTACAGAGACGAAAACTTATACGATAGATCCAACCAGTATTGAAAAGAAGGTTTCTCATTCGCAGAAAATTAAAGTACCGACGTCAGTGGTAGACGTCACTAAAACCTCTGGGGGGGGGGTTTTTTTTTTGAGACTTTGACAAAGGTGACAAAGGGGTAGATAAAGGGTGCTTGACTACCCTGGTCTATGGTACTAGAAGCAAAAGACTTACAACTCGAAATTCGGTTGAAAAAGTGAGAGGAGAAAGTGAAAGTAGTTGTCCGAAAAATCAAGGAGAAGTGAAAGACGGTATTCCCACCACCAGTAGACGTATAGACTCCAATAACTATAAAGAGGGTCGTTGGAACTTAAATAATAAAAAGAACCCTGTAAAACAGGTTCTCAGAGGAGAATCCCGGTATTTTCCAGTTTTGAACCAACGTTTTTTAGTCTCACTTAATTAATGATTTTACTATAGTTTATGTACTTAGTTTGACTTTGAATATATTGTAACATTCAGTTGATATGAAGTTTTTTTATTTTAACTTTTTATACTTAGTTTTCAACCGGTTCCTACCTATATTTCTGGTATTTCTATCTCCGTTAGAAACTCCAGAAAGAACATTTTTAACTATTTTTAGATCAGGATACATGTTCCCCTTTTTTACTTAAGTAGGGTCTATAATTCGTTAGTAGAGTGATTATGAAAGTCTTTCGTAGAGTTAAGGTTAGTCTCTTTTCCATAATGTTGAGAGGATAATTGGAAACAACAACTGACATAATTTAAATTTTACTGTCTAAATCTTTCTTTTTACGTTCTTTATTCCATCATCTGAAGGAGTAGAGACGGGATGTTCTGGAATGACTCGTAAAACTTCTATGAAATTTATATATATATGTGTATATACACATATATATATAATTGTTTTAGTGAGAAGTTCAAATCGTTAATCCATTTGGATTTTTGTTCCTGTAGAGGCCCTGATGAGAACCTATTGTTTTGTTTTGTTTAATTGTTGTTGTTTGGGGAGGATGGACAGTTATATCCTTCTTGTCCTCTGTAACTTATTTGTTAACGGGAAGGAATAGAATTTTCTATTTCTTGTTTGAAACAGACTAGATTACTACTTACTACGGAGGACAAACTGGTTTCAAAGGGAATTGCTTTATCCCTCTTTAAGAGTATGTTACAGTTCTTCTTTTATAAAGTAAAGATCAAGTACAACCCTAATGACTCGAGACTGTTCATCGATATCTGTCTTCTTGAAAGATATTCCTATCGTCAATAGAAAAACTTGGTACTAAAACCACGAAACCTTCGTTTTTACTCCGTGATAATGTTAATTTCTACCGTTGGTATAGTTTTGGGTTAAGTTACAAAACGAAGTAGGTTTCCTTAATCAATATCAACCTGTGCTGACTCGCTGAAGTGAAAGTGAAAAGTGAAAGTACGTAACCTCTTCCTTTACCGTTGGGTGAGGTCACAAGAACGGACCTCTTAGGGTCCCTACCTCCTCGGACCACCCGACGGCCGACATCCCAACGTGTCAGTCTGTGCTGACTTCGCTGAATCGTCGTCGTCGTCGTTCTAACTTCGTGTATGATTTTGTGTCTAAGTTGTCTTTTACCGTTACAAAATTACTTAATATCACGATCTACTCGACGAAATTTTATGTAGATCTGATAGGTTGTTCAAGTTTTTGGTTTCGGTCTTGATTTAGGACTGACTACGGAAATCCAGAACTAAGTTACGATCAAAAGTAGTGACTTAGGACTCCCCGCACCCCTCTTTGAAACCATTTCTAAAATAAGAAACAAGATAAGTCTCACAGAGAGACCACCGTAATTCGTATAGACGAGTTTATCCGACTTTATTTCAGATACTTTTTACATCATACAATATTTGTATTATCCTATCCTTTTGAATAGTAGGATTTACCTGAACTAACCACTTTGAAGTTACTCTGACGGGTCTACAGAAAAAGGAAAGAAAGAAAAAATATTGATAACTGTGAGTTTAAGGATTTTGTTAAATTTTCACTCTATTCTTATATCCGAGTTTAAAATCCGGACAAACTTATAGATGTTTATTCCAAATAAGATGGGGAGGGAGTTTAACAATACTTATGCGAGAATTATAATAGTCAGTTTGTAAAGACTAACCGATCTACGGAGAAGTACGAGGAAGACAGGAAAAGATCTAAAAAATTATTATTATTATTTTTTGAATAGAAGTGTCTTTGTGTCTTTAAAATCTGGAATGTAAAAGAAAGGTCCCTTCTTAGAAGATATACAGATCGTTATCCTCACAGTTAAAGTGAGACTCTCATTTAGTCTTTGACATATTGTCATCCATAGTGACGGAATGGTAGGAGTAAGGAGTCTATTTTGTCTTACTTACTTACCTTTCAGTTATGACTTTGACTGTTTAAAACAGTCATTGTTCGACTTCCGAAACAGTCATTGAGAGCACCGGTAATCCAGGTAGGTTGTCCTTGAGTATTTGATAAAGGTGTGTTTAATCCGGGTCTATAGGGTACTTAGATCTCTGGATTGAGGAGAGGAACTACGTCAGCAAGTCTTCCGACTAGACTGGTTTATAACATCACCAAAACACATGATAACCCAGAAGGCAGTATCGAGTCAACCACTTCTTAGACGGACGTTAAGTCCTCTGGGGCCAAACTAAGGACCCAACCCTTCTATAGGACCTCTTCCCTTTCCGATGGGTGAGGTCATAAGACCGGACCTCTTAAGGTACCTGACATATCAGACACCCCAGCGTCTCAGTCTGTGCTGACTCGCTGAAAGTGAAAGTGAAAGAAAGTGAAACTACGTGATATAGGTTCGAATAATAATTGTCCAAACTCATCGATAACGGTTTCTGTTTGGTGTCCTTCCTGATGTACGTAAAGTCGGGTCTGTGGACTAAATATCTTTCACCTTGGTTGTATTTTAATCAGAACTTGGAGTGGTCTGTCAATTAAGTAAAGGGGTTCCTTTTAAAGACCCATAACCATTGGTGTTTACTTTACGATATCCTTTTTAAGTTCCTTAACTATTTGGGATTTGTATGTATACTAGAGAGTAAATAATAAAAAATAGAGTTTTTTAAGTTTCTTTTAAAGTTCAACACTGATTTTTGTAATTGGTTTTGAATTTGAAAAAACCTGAAGGGACCACCGAGTCTGCCATTTCACAGACAGATGTTACACCCTCTGGGTCCAAGCTAGGGACCCAACCCTTCTAGGGGACCTCTTCCTTTACCGTTAGGTGAGGTCCTGATAACGGACCTTTTAGGGTACCTGTCTCCTCGGTCCATCCGATGTCAGGTACCCCAGCGTTTCTCAGCCTGTGCTGACTCGCTGAAGTGAAGAAGTTTGAAAATAGTCGACACCATTTATGTATATTGTATGTTAAATGGTAGAATTGGTAAACTTTCATATATCAAGTCATCAGAATTCATATAAGTGTAACAAAACGTCAGTTAGAGGTCTTGAAAAAGTAAAATGTTTTGACATAAAGATATAGGAAATTTGTTGTTGAGGGGTAAAGAAGACAGGGTCGGGGACGGTCAGTGGTAAGACGAAAAACAAAAATACTCAAACTGATCGAAAATATTCACCTCAGCTTGTCGTAAACAGAAAAAACACTGACCGAATAAAGTGAATCGTATTACAGGAGTAAAGTAGGTACAACATTAACGTAGTCTAAAAAGAAAAATTCCGATTTATTATAAGGTTACATACATATCTGACGTAAAATAGATAAGTAGACAGTCTCTTACTTGTATCCGTCAGTTGATCCTGACAGAGTTTGTTTGGTCCGATATAGGAGTGACTATTCACAGGACCGTAGGAGTAACGGACTATATCACGGATTAGGTGTTATTGATGAGTAAAAAACTATTTAACTATACGTTTACTAAGTCAGTTTCGAGACATAGTGACTTATAGGATAAAATATTTTATATGAAAAAGAAGATCTACGATCTTCATAGTTTGATTAGGTCTGGATCGGGAGAAAGTGAGGGTATGTATTAGGGGTACCCATGAGAATTCGAGTAGAATGGAGGATATGTAGGGAGTAGAAACAAGAGGAAGGGATAGGTGTGGTACTGAATCAAACCTAGAAGTAATAGAAACTCTACATGATTGACTTATCTCTGGATAGTCACGAAGCACGAAGGTCAGAGAGGAGATTTTAAGTAGTAAGTAAGTGTAATGACGTCATACTAAAAGGGGTTTTATCATTAGACTAATGTCGTAAGGAGAGAAAATTTAAAAATGTGGATTCTTTACTTCTAGTACTTTTATTTTGTGGATACACCAGAGTGTAGTTGGTTTAAAAGGTGATAGGAGGCGAAGGATGGTGAGAGAGGTACATGTGACAAATTCGGTGTGGGTTTAATATTACGCGGTGTGAAAGAGTGAAGGCACGGAAATTTGACGCCAAGAGAGACGACTTACGGGAAGAGGGTTGATGAGGTTGAAGGGAGGAGAGGTGTAGTGAGTAAGGTAGGGGAAGAGGGTCTGAGTGGAACCTTGTTTAGTGGAGTTAAAGGAAGAGTGAGGGTGCCAGGATTTTGTTTACTCACTCTCTGTTCCGATCTTTACGCCGTTACTAAATCACCTGATAATTATGAATTGAGACCTAAAGTCACTTTAAATTCCGACATTTCTTGGGATGATCCAGTAGATCCGGTAAAGAGAAGAAGTAGTTTCTGACGTGGAAGTGTCGATTGATTTTATTTATACATTTATTTAATATGTTGGATTTCCTCGTACAAGTAAAACATTTGGTAAGAGTCCTCGAGAATTACTACACATTACTTAGACAAACGATTTAATAACAATTTTAAGGTATTTAAAAAGTAGGTCTCTAAATTTGAATAGAGGAGGAAAATTAAGTACCTCTCCGAACTTTGCCCGTGACATATAAAAATTGAACTCCTAAATTTATTGAAGCTTCAAGAACGGAGGTTCAACTTATTAAGGTCTAGAAAATTGGAAAAGAACATCCAGAATGAAATGTTGGTTAAGTAATAGAAACACCGACAGGAGACTTGGGAGAGGTTCAAAAGTGTAAGGAAAATTCTAACCCTCAGAAGATGTCCGACGTCTTAAGGTCCTTCCCAAACTGTTCAACAGGTAAGTAATTCTTCTAATGGAGTATCAAGAATGTATGATAAAACATTGTATCGTAATTAAAACGGAAAGGTTGACACTACAAATATGACGACTAACACAGTCAAAGAAGAAGTATGGAATAAAAAAGGGTAACAAGGGTTTAAATTCGTCAATTTAGAAAAACAAACAAAAATAACTTCATATCGACTAAATGTCAAATACAATCAAAGTCCATATGTCGTTTTACGAAGTATATATACGTGTATATATGTAAATACATATAAACAATATACATATAAGAAAAAGTCTAAGAAAAGGGAATATCCAACAGTGTTTTATAACTGATATCAAAGGACACGGTTTGTCATCAATGAATAACTAATAGATAGATGAAATATATACCATCACCCACAATCAGTGAGTCAGATTGACAAACACTGGGGTACCTGACATCGGGTGGTACGAGGAGACAGGTACCTTAAGAGGTCCGTTCTTATGACCTCACCCAACGGTCAAGGAAGAGTCCCCCTAGAAGGGTTGGGTCCCTAACTTGGGTCGAGAGGACGTAACGTCCGTCTAAGAAATCGTTGACTCGGTGGTCCCATCGGGTATATCACTACACGTATACAATTAGGGTTTCAAGATTAAGTAGGGAGAAGGGTGGGAAAGAACAAGAAGAAAGTGAAGGTAGAAGTAGACAAGAGTTATTTTAAACAAAGTTACTTCGATATTAGTTAAATATAGATAAAAAATACAAACTATTTCATTATAACTTAAACTTTAGACAGAAGGTTTGAACGGTAAAAATTCAGTAACAATCAGTGAATAATTAACCCTATTACCTGATTAAATTTTATTGTTTTTTTTAACATGGTCTGTAAATTATATCTAATGGAGTGAATTTTCATTACAGTTATCATCATAAAAACTTTATTCCTCAAAATATCATAAGTATAAATTAATCAATAGAAACGTTACTAGAGCACTCAATGATCAAAAGTAGTGGTCCAATGTATTTCCTTTTATTTCCACGACTCTCAATTTATCAAAATGGTAACAGAACCTGTTTTCTCGGTCTTCGTACGATTACGAACTAAGTTCGTACTAAGTTGGTACTAAATATTAAATGGGGTCTGAGATGTAAGGATGTGTTGGTGGATCCGTAGGTCTTTTGGTTTTAGATGAATCATAACTTCAAAACTCCTATTTTTCCATGAAGAATAAGAAATCCTAGAATTTCAAGGTCGTAATTACCTCTTACCTAAACCTAGAGACCAACGGGACCCCCACCCCCTCCATCCCTTTACACCTCTCTCTATTCACTCCCCTCTCTGTTGTCTGACTTGTGAAGACAGACGTTTTCCTTAATAACGTGACGATCTCCTTTCGAGACAAGGTCTGGAATAATCGTCTTCCTTCGTTTTCACTACGGAATGAAACTATTCTATTCGGTTTCGAATGTTCCTATTCGACTATTGGTCCTGTCGAAATTTTAAGGGACTTCGAAGATACAAGAAAACACTCTGATCCTTGATATAATTCCAACGTAATTTTATTCGTAAAAGATTTCAAACGATCAATTAATCTATCCATTAAGTAAAAAATTACTATAAAGGTAATTCCAATTGTATATTCTACCACCGTTAATAACAATCTAAATTAAAAGATTTTCCATATAAAATATATTTTTAAATTATCTCATCTTGTTAGTATATTAGAGACATTATGATTACCCTATGGGATCCTCAATTAGATTTACAACCTTCATACATGACTTGGTCGGAACTTAAAGGGAACAACGTGTCGTCTTTTACGTTCGAATCTGAAAGTCTTGTTTTATATTATTCGGAAATTTAAGTGAAGTCTAGTTCCTTGTAAAAGACTTGTCGTTAATTTACTTTCTGTCAGACAATTGTCGATCGGAATGAGTCCTCGTCTTTAATAGTTTTTAAAAAGAAATTAAGGTAGTCAAATTACCCTTGGTATTTCCTTCGTCTTACGATGAGAACAAGACGACTATTCATGTTTAATTCACTTGTCCAAGTCTTCCGAATATATACACTTTTGTGGAGATTGAGATAACATTAAGAAACTATATAAGAATAAACAATAATTATTTACGGTGCAAGTTACAAAAATTCAATAGTATTCTGGAAGTCTGGAAAAGAAGTCTATTATCGATATTCCTATCATTAAAACAGTTCATTAAAACAGTCAAAGAGAATCGTGAATTGAAAATGAGAGACCAAATTTTATAATACTAGTCAAAGAGTTTTGGAGTAACTGGTTCATGTCTGTTAGAACAACTAAAGATTTTTGTTAAATATTATGACTTTAAGATAAAAAATTAGTCGAGTACATAAGACTTGTCAAACATCTAAGAGAAGATTAAGATTTTAAATGTGTATATTTAGACTTTTTACAATTCTTATAACGGAGGATATTAATCACCGTCATAAAAATAAAAATCGTGATACTGAAACGAAGATTTGTTTTTATAAACAGTTTTATGATCGATGTAAAAATACTGTCATATAAGAGAGGAGATGGGAAATTTGAGGTATATAGGTCTGCATACGAGACTTAGGTTAGTTAGTTATCTTTATATTATTCGTACCTTCATACGTCCTGTGACACGAGTCATGACTCGGGTCGATAATTCCAACGAAACGTCTACATACTCCTTATTCAGGTGATACACTGACAGACACCAGAGGTAATACTTTGAAACAGAACTGCGGACTACCCTACTCATGAACTAATTTATTTGGTGTTAAGAAAGGTGAAAAGGAAGATTTCGACCCATAATAGTTGGAATTAAAACTTAGACAGAAATCATATCGTTTACCACAAAAAAAGAATAATGTTTAAAGTAAATACTATCTTCAATAGGAGATTGTTAGAACAATTAATATACTTTTCGTTTTTTTAGATTTTAAAAAGACAACTAAAGAAGTAAAGAAGGACGTAGTTATTTACCACTGTTTTGAATCAGTTATATATAGTATCAAAGTTAAGAACTAAAATTTTTTCGACATAGAGATTAAACTTTAATGAACTAAAAACATGTCCCTTCTTGTGACAACATAGAATATCAACAGATGAGTAAACCATTACCAAATAAACCTAGGTCCATGTTTACCTTTCTTAATAGGATAAATAATAAAAGTTTAGAACTTTTTTTAAGGAGAGAGAAGTTTAAGATTCCCTTTAATAAAAATGGGGTAACCATTAGTGTCTTTACTTTTAAATTTATTATTACTACATTATTATTAAAGACGGACGTTACGCCCTCTGGACCCAAGTTCGGGACCCAACCCTTCTAGAAGACCTCTTCCTTTACCGATAGGTGATGTCAAAAGAACGGACCTCTTAGGGTATCTGTCTTCTCGGACCATCCGACGTCAGCTACCCCAGTGTTCTCAGCCTGTGTTGAATCCTTGATTCGGCGATAATTTAAAATTTAATAAATTTTGTCAGATACAAACTATGTCCTATGTCCTACGAACCCCGACCACGTGCCCCTACTAGGTCTCTCTACTATACCCCACCCTCCACCCTCCCTTCAAGTCCTAACTCTTGAGTACATGTGGACACCGTCTAAGTACAGTTACATACCGTTTTGGTTATGTCATAACATTTCGTTTTATTTCATTTTTATTTTTAATTTTTTTATTATTATTATGGATTGTATCCTTTTTTTATTCGTTACCTTAACCGTATTATCTTAATGAATTCTCCGTCATTTCTATGGAAATTTCAAACACTTCACTTCATTTCGTTCTTTCTTTCCATAAATTAGAGTTGAACGATTATGTTTATAATTTTTAGTACTAAGAATAACGATGAGTATTGTGACGAAGTGTTAAACTTCTTATTTTATTCAGGTCAGGTATACACCAACGACATTCCTTTCCGAGTCAAGTCAAGTCAGCGAGTCACCACAGACTGAGGAACTCTGGGGTAGTCAAGTCAAGTCAAGTCAGTGAGTCAGCACAGGTCGAGAAACGTTGGGGTACTTGACGTCGTACGGCCCGGAGGGACAGGTAGTGGTTGAGGGCCTCAAGTGAGTCTGAGTACAGGTAGCTCAGTCACTACGGTAGGTCGGTAGAGTAGGAGACAGCAGGGGAAGACGAGGACGGGAGTTAGGGAGGGTCGTAGTCTCAGAAAAGGTTACTCAGTTGAGAAGCTTACTCCACCGGTTTCATGACCTCAAAGTCGAAATCGTAGTAAGGAAGGTTTCTTCAGGGACCCGACTAGAGGAAGTCTTACCTGACTTGACTTGACTTGACTACCCCAGAGTTCCTCAGTCTGTGGTGACTCGCTGACTTGACTTGACTCGGAAAGGAATGTCGTTGGTGTATACTTGGTTCTCTGAATTTTAATAGAAACATTTAACTACGTCTTACATGAGATTTCTGAAAGATTTCTGTAATGGTCTTTACAGAGGTATAACGTATGGTATAATAACACTTATTACAGTTTTATAGTTTTACTTAAAGTCGTAAGTTGTCAATCCTAGACCAATTTATGAAATCCACGTCGTTGGATTAAAAAAAAACAAAAAATCGTCTAGTCTTGGTTATATATACCTTTATGTGGTTTAATCTTCGACTAATAAAGAGATACTAAACTAATGACCCCTAAAAAAAAAAAAAAAAAGAAAATGAATGAAATTAATTGTGAGTATATGTTTTTTGGAAGAGTGAGAATCGAGATGGATCGACGAATAACAAAAAGTCAGTGTGTCAGGACAGGTCGACAAACACCGGGGTACCTGACATCGAGTGGTCCGAGGAGACAGGTACACTAAAGAGTCGTTCTTATTACCTCAGTCAACGGTAAAGGAAGACCTCCCCTAGAAAGAAAGAGTCTCTGGTTTGGGTGGAGAGGACGTAACGTCCGTCTATGAAATGACGATCAAGTGGTCCTTTGAGTTAATCAAGTTAAGTCACGTCAGTGAGTCAGTACAGGCTGAGAAACAATGGGATACCTAACGTCGTACGGTCCGAAAGGACAGGCAGCGGTTGAGGGTCTCGAACGAGTTTAAGTACGTGTAGTTCGGCCACTACGGTGGGTTGTAGAGTAGGAGGTAGCAAGGGAAGAGAAGGACAGAAGTTAGAAAGCGTCGCAGTCCCAGAAAAGTTTACTCAGTCAAGAAACGTAGTCCACCGGTTTTACAACCAAAGTCGAAGTCGTAGTCAAGAAGGTTAGTTATAAGTCCTGACTAAAGGAAATCCTACCTGCCAAACTAGAGTAAAATCAGGTTCCCTGAGAGTTCTCAGAAGAGGTTGTGGTGTCAAGTTTTCGTAGTTAAGGAGTCACGAGTCGAAAGAAATATCAGGTTGAGAGTGTAGGTATACACAAGTCATGTCAAGTCAGCGAGTCAGCACAGGTTGAGAAACGCTGGGGTACTTAGCGTCGTGCGGTCCGGAGGGACAGGTAGTGGTTGAGAGCCTCAAGTGAGTCTGAGTGCAGTTAGCTCAGTTACTACGGTAGGTCGGTAGAGTAGGAGACAGCAGGGGAAGACGAGGACGGGGGTTAGGGAGGGTCGTAGTCTCAGAAAAGGTTACTCAGTTGAGAAGCGTACTCCACCGGTTTTATGACCTCAAAGTGGAAGTCGTAGTAAGGAAGGTTTCTTTAGGGTCCCGACTAGAGGAAGTCTTACCTGAACAACCTAGAGGAACGTCAGGTTCCCTGAGAGTTCTCAGAAGAGGTTGTGGTGTCAAGTTTGCGTAGTTAAGAAGACACGAGTCGGAAGAAGTGTCAGGTTGAAAGTGTAGGTATGTACTGGTGACCTTTTTGGTATCGGAACTGATCTGCCTGGAATCAGCCGTTTCATTACAGAGACGAAAACTTATACGATAGATCCAACTAGTATTGAAAAGAAGGTTCCTCATTCGCAGAAAATTAAAGTACCGACGTCAGTGGTAGACGTCACTAAAACCTCGGGTTTTTTTATTTCAGACTGGGACAAAGGTGACAAAGTGGTAGATAAAGGGTACTTCACTACCCTGGCCTACGGTGCTAGAAACAAAAGACTTACAACTCGAAATTCGGTTGAAAAAGGTGAGAGGTGAAAGTGAAAGTAGTTCTCCGAAAAATCGAGGAGAAATGAAAGACGGTATTCCCGTCATAGTAGACGTATAGACTCCAATAACTATAAAGAGGGTCGTTAGAACTAAGGTCGAACACGAAGAAGGTCCGTTCGCAAAGAGTACTACATGAGACGTATCTTCAATTTAGTCGTCCCACTGTTATATGTCGGAACTGCATGAGGAAAAGGATAAACCTTGGTCAGACGACAAGGTACAGGTCAAGACTGATAACGAAGGACTGGACGTATGTCTAAAGAGTTCTCCGTCCAGTCCACCAGACCATAAGGGTAGAGAAAGTCTCAAAAGGTGTCAATAACACTAGGTGTATCAGTTTCCGAAACCGTATCAGTTAGTTCGTCTTTATCTACAAAAAGACCTTGAGAGAACGAAATAGGTACTAGGTTGTCTACAACCGTTAAACTAGAGACCAAGGAGACGGAAAAGATTTTGGTCGAACTTATAGTCCTTCGAGTGTCAAGTGAATGACGACTTCAGACCGAACCTTTTAAAACTCGTAATGAAATGATCGTACACTCTACTCACGTTAACACACCATCAAACTCGTAAGAAACCGTAACGGAAAGAAACCCTAACCTTACTTTTGATTGGAAAAGGTTAGGACACCGGTGACGACTCAAAAGGTGTAAACGACCGTATAACTCACGTCGTAAAATCGTCGTAGTAAAAATCCTAAACTTTATCGAGTTGACCTTAAGTTAGTGGGGGTGATCTAAACAAGCATCACTACGAAGGATTTCGGGTGAACTGAAACGTAAGGTCCTACAGATCGAGATCCACTCACTAGTGTGGTAGTACTAATAGACCCAGTACTTCTAGAAACCTGTGAGTTATGGATCGATATAAGGGTCAATGGAAGATGAGAAGAAAATTGAAATAAGAGAAATAATGGAGGAGATACTTCTAGGTCGAAGGGTTTATCACTTAGGGCATGAACTATCTATAGGGATTATGAAGGACTGAAGGTTATAAAAGATATGAGATTATTAATAAATATACTTATAAATAAGAAGTCTATCTGGTCAAAAGAATTTCATTTCTGATAAAAGTGAAAGCATAGAGATAGTGAAATATGTACAGAATGTCACAGAACTTATATTTATGTGATCCGTATTGTAATAAAAGTTATTCCTATTTGATAGTTCTCATTTTTAGAGCAGTTTTACCTCAATTCTTACATTAAAATTTCCATGAACGAATATTTTACCCGAATGGACCATCGAGTCGATTATTTCTTGGACGGACGTTACGCCCTCTGGGGTCAAGCTAAGGACTTGGTCTTTCCAGACGACCTCTTCCCTATCCCATGATTGAGGTCATAAGAACCCGAAAGGACCACCGAGTCGACCATTTCTTAGACGGACGTTACACCCTCTGGACCCAATTATTTAGAAAATTTGTTGAGATAATTGAATGTCAAAATTTGTATTAATAAAATGTGAGTAAGGATCCCCACCATTATTGTGGTTGATACAAAGATGGGGTACTATAAACGATAAAAAACTTTTGGATGGTACACGATTTACGAAACGATTAACGAAATATGTGTAATAGAGATTTAGAATTTCCTTAGAAGGTTTCAATAACGACAAGAATAACAATAAATGTAAAGTGTAAACTCCTTTTTCGTTAATTTACAAAGTAAGTAATTTATAATTACTTAAAAAGGTCTCAGTTTTCGATAGTATTATCTTGATTCTAAGTTAGAGTTGAGACAGTGAGAAAGTTTATGTTGTGTTAAAAGAGATCTTATCGTATTCTTTTCAACGGTGGGATTCGAAGGTATTTGTTTCACCCTGAAAACTAAGATCGAAACGAAAGTCCTTTTACTATATTTATTGTAGAACTATAATTTAATAAACTAGTTAAATGTATTAATCCTATTGAACCTTTAATGTAGTCTCACAAAACTTAACTTTTTCTTTGAGGTTATTATTATAAATTATATAATAGTATTTCCAAAATAATGTTTAAACAATCAGTTAAATTCCTGAGTCCCTAGCTTGGGTCCACAGGGGGTAACATTCGTTCTGTGAAATGGCAGACTCGGTGGTCCCTTCAGGTTTCTTATTTACACTCAAGGATTTATCAACCTTTTACACAGAAATATCATTTTGTCACGTCTTTAATACTCGTTTTGAATCTACTGAGCTCTAGTATTCTTTGATGTTAAGATATAAAAAAAGGTGAGTTGAGTATACCAACGGATTGGGACACGACACACACGAATCAGTAAGTCAGTACAGACTAAAAAACACTGGGATATCTGATATCGGGTGGTCCGAGGAGACAGGTACCCGAAGAGGTCCGTTCTTATGACCTCACCCAACGGTAAAAGAAGAGGTTCCCTAGAAGGGTCGGGTCCTTAGTTTGGGTCTAGAGGATGTAACGTCCATCTAAGAAATGGGAAACGCGATGGTCCCTTCGGTGTCGGTTGGGAAAAGTAGGATAAATATGACAAATATACATTAGTCTTTGATATACTATTAAGGTGAATCAATGTTAATAATCGTCCCTTCTTTTAAATAGAGTCACAGTTTGAAATTTTCTACTTAAAACGAGAGGTTAGTTTTTTTAGAGAAGTATTAAAATTCTGTTACGACATGTTGAAAACATAGTATAAAGTGAAATTCCTTTAATTTTACGAGTCTGTTACTTGCTATGATAAGAAATCATCTACAAGTATTAGTAAAGTAAAAAAGTATTAAAGATTTATCAATTTCTAAATGTCAAAGTGCCAAAAGTGATCAAAGTTCCGTGACCAGTTTACAAAATGAAAACCTTCAGGTCTATTAAAGTTAGAACTTTGTAGTTTACGGACAAGGTCATATTTGTTTCTATGACAACAATACACCGACGAGAAAGAGGGGAGACCCAACCCCAAAGGATGTCTCTGCGATATACAATTTCTACACATTAACGGCTTCAATTTTTACTGTATCATAAAAAGGTAACGTATTTCACTTAAAGTTAAGTCTAAATGAACATTCATGATTGAAAAAGATAATGTTGACATAAATCAAAACCCCCCTCACTATTGTAAAAGTTTTGGATCTTTTTATGAGGTGTCGATTTGTAGGTATTACGAAGATACTATCTGTCTTAAAAGTTTGTAAGTGTACCTAATAATGAATTTTACTATTAATAGAAGAGGGAGGTGTAGTTTCAAATATATCTGACCTATTTTGTCTCAGTTCTCCTAGAAAAAGGGACAATTATCTCTAATGTACTGTAGAATCAAAATGACGATCTTTTATTTTCGTCAAACGTTACATAGGTCTTAACGGAAAGGAAAATGGGAGTGTCTCGTGAATTCACAGTACAATTCGGACTCCGTCTAGTCAGATCTTAACACAAATGACATAAGGAAAGTTTTACGTCGTGTCTTAGAATAGCGAATAGTCGCGTATTTCAGATTGTCTAACGTCTGAGTTTAAAGGGGAAGGTCCGTTACAACCCAAAGTGATAACAAACGGTACTGTTTCCAAAAGTTCTTAAGATGTCGAACCTAAAGACGGAACAAAAGGAATCGTATTGGGAGATCCGCTGGTTAGTCGTAAAAAGTTGAAGATCTTTACCAAGTTTTACAATGATGTTTTTTTTCGACGTGAATTCTTAAGACACGGAACGAAACCTGAGGAAAAAAGTTTTTTCAATATGACCCATCAAAGTCGACATAACTTTTCTTCGTCGTTAATTTGTAACAGACGTCTACTACGATGACATTTACTCCAACTGACTTAAACCACTTTCGTTTATACCAGTGTTAAGTGTAAGGCCGACGTTAAGACTTTCATATCCACCTCCTTTAATAGAACCGATTCATGTTTGAATCGATACATCTGAAAAAAAAAAATTTATAGTCTCTGTAGATTCGTACTGATGAAAGTATATTAAATCTCTGTGAAATCTATACTAGTCGACACCTAGACTTCTCAAAGAATCTCAGTCTTGTTTATTAAAACTAGGATGAGTAATCTCTTAGTTAAGGTTGAAAATCTATGTTAAGTTTAGTTTAATCAAATGTACTCGTCTCATGAAAGACCACCGATTTAACATAAAAGTCAAATAAGTGTATAACGTCCATTCAAAATGGTTCGAGTCCCCTACACTAATGCATCAATAAAGAGAAGAGATAAAGGAGGTGCGACGAGGAGAGGTGATGGAGTACACTCCCTGAACGTCAAAGAACGGACCGTGAATTATATCAGCGAAAGTGAAGATTTAGTAGAGGTGTCACGAGATTTTCGCACGGAATATTTAGAGATTAGACTGGTATAGTAAAGGTAGAATTTTAGGAAGATACTGTGTGTCAGAGGATGTGATATTTTAGGCTTGAAGGATCCTTCTGGAGAATACTAAAAGTACCAGACTGAAACGGTTCCAAATATGTAAAGGGAGGGTGTTACGGAGCAATTGACAAGACGGTGAGGTTTTGTTCATTCATGAGTCAAGAGGTTAGTGTAATTGAGTAAAAAGGAATAAGTTAAGAAAAACACAATGTATACGATAACAAGATATGTCTGTGGTTTTTGTTCTGGTCCTCGACTGACACCGAGTCTAGTACTTGAGGGATAACGGTTTAAGTCTGAATTTGACTTCTTTCACCCCATTCGGTCATCTGGTAAGTCCATACTTGGTTTAGTTTAGAGAATACTAATATTCCACCTTCACTCTTTATCTAACTTCCTTGATCTAGACTATCTGTCTCACGGACTACTTGATACCTACCTTTAAGCACTGTAACATGTCCTCTGTCCCTAGTTCTGGTAGAGGTACCTGTTCTTTACGTTTTTTCGTTTTGCCGACTGACTCCTCCGGAATGTTTATCGACACTTTTCTTCTGTTCACTTTTTGTTTCCTCTTTTCCTCTCTATAAGGGTAAATTTACGTCTCAAGGTTTCTTATCGTTCCTCTCTATTCTTTCCGAAGGAGTCGTTAGTTACGTTTCTTTATCTCCTTTTGTTGTCTTACTCTTTTGATCTCTAGAGAAGACACTTTCACGACGTGAGTTATACGGTCGTTTAAACCTTTTCAGTCGTCACCGGTTTCCTGACCTTTTACAGTCAAAAGTAAAGTTAGGGTTTCTTTCCGTTACGGTTTCTTACGAGTTTGATGGCGTGTTAACTTGAGAAGAGTGTACGATCATTTTATGACGAGTTTTAAGAGGTTCGGTCCGAAGCCGTTATACACTTGGTACTTGAAGGTCTACAAGTTCGGCCAAAGTCTTTTCCGTCTCCTTGGTCTCTAGTTTAACGGTTGTAGGCGACCTAGTACCTTTTTCGTTCTCTCAAGGTCTTTTTGTAGATAAAGACGAAATAACTGATACGGTTTCGGAAACTGATACACCTAGTGTTATTTGACACCTTTTAAGACTTTCTCTTCCCGTAAGGACTGGTGGACTGGACGGAGAACTCTTTAGACATACGTCCAGTCCTTCGTTGTCAATCTTGACCTGTACCTTGTTGTCTGACCAAAGGTTATCCTTTTCCTCATGCAGTTCCGACATATAACAGTGGGACGAATAAATTGAAGATACGTCTCATGTAGTACTCTTTGCGACCTGACCTTCTTTGTGTTCGACCTTAGTTCTAACGACNCCCTCTTTATAGTTATTGGAGTCTATACGTCTACTGTGGTGGGAATACCGTCTTTCATTTCTCCTCGATTTTTCGAAGAACTACTTTCACTTTCACCTCTCACTTTTTCAACCGAATTTCGAGTTGTAAGTCTTTTACTTCTAGTACCGTAGACCAGGGTAGTGAAATAGTCTTTATCTACCCCTTTGTCATCTTTGTCACAGTCTGAAATGAAAAAACCCGAGGTTTTAGTGACGTCTACCACTGACGTCGGTACTTTAATTTTCTGCGAACGAGGAACCTTCTTTTCAATACTGGTTGGATCTATCATATAACTTTTCGTCTCTGTAATGAAACGGCTGATTCCAGGCAGATCAGTTCCGATACCAAAAAGGTCACCAGTACATACCTACACTCTCAACCTGACACTTCTTCCGACTCGCACCTTTTTACCTACGAAAACTTCACACCACAACCTCTTCTGAGAACTCTCAGGGAACCTGACGTTCCTTTAGGTTCGTCAGGTAAGACTTCCTCTAGTTGGGACCCCAAAGAAACCTTGAGGTCAATTCAAGTCAGTGAGTCAGCACAGGGTGAGAAACGCTGGGGTACTTAACGTCGTGTGGTCCGGAGGGACAGGTAGTGGTAGAGGGCCTCAAGTGAGTCTAAGTGCAGGTAGCTCAGCCACTAAGGTAGGTCGGTAGAATAGGAACCAGCAGGGGAAGAGGAGGACGGGGGTTAGGGCGGGTCGTAGTCTCAGAAAAGGTTACTCAGTTGGGAAGCTTACTCCACCGGTTTCATGACCTCAAAGTCGAAATCGTAGTAAGGAAGGTTTCTTTAGGGTCCCGACTAGAGGAAATCTTACTGACCAACCTAGAGGAACGTCAGGTTCCCTGAGAGTTCTCAGAAGAGGTTGTGGTGTCAAGTTTTCGTAGTTAAAAAGTCGCAAGTCGGAAGAAGTGTCAGGTTGAGAGTGTAGGTATGTACTGGTGACCTTTTTGGTATCGGAACTGATCTGCCTGGAATCAGCCGTTTCATTACAGAGACGAAAAGTTATATGATAGATCCAACCAGTATTGAAAAGAAGGTTCCTCGTTCGCAGAAAATTAAAGTACCGACGTCAGTGGTAGACGTCACTAAAACCTCGGGTTTTTTCATTTCAGACTGTGACAAAGATGACAAAGGGGTAGATAAAGGGTACTTCACTACCCTGG
>SJYO01037955.1:23658207-23689896 GCA_006410555.1 Capra ibex
GGTTACTCAGTTGGGAAGCTTACTCCACCGGTTTCATGACCTCAAAGTCGAAATCGTAGTAAGGAAGGTTTCTTTAGGGTCCCGACTAGAGGAAATCTTACTGACCAACCTAGAGGAACGTCAGGTTCCCTGAGAGTTCTCAGAAGAGGTTGTGGTGTCAAGTTTTCGTAGTTAAAAAGTCGCAAGTCGGAAGAAGTGTCAGGTTGAGAGTGTAGGTATGTACTGGTGACCTTTTTGGTATCGGAACTGATCTGCCTGGAATCAGCCGTTTCATTACAGAGACGAAGCTTATATGATAGATCCAACCAGTATTGAAAAGAAGGTTCCTCATTCGCAGAAAATTAAAGTACCGACGTTAGTGGTAGACGTCACTAAAACCTCGGGGGGTTCTATTTCAGACTGTGAAAAAGGCGACAAAGGGGTAGATAAAGGGTACTACATTACCCTGGTCTACGGTACTAGAAGTAAAAGACTTACAACTCGAAATTCGGTTCAAAAAACGAGAGGAGAGTGAAAGTAGTCCTCTTAAAAATCGAGGAGAAATGAAAGACGGTATTCCCACCACAGTAGGAGTATAGACTCCAATAACTATAAAGAGGGCCGTTAACCTTCCTTACTATGATTTCGACTCCGAGGTAATGAAACCGGTGGAGTACGCTTCTCAACTGAGTAACCTTTTCTGACTACGACCCGCCCTAACCCCCGTCCTCCTCTTCCCCTGCTGGCTCCTACTCTACCGACCTACCGTAGTCCCTGAGCTACCTGCACTCAGACTCACTTGAGACCCTCTACCACTACCTGTCGCTCCGTACCGTACGACACTAAGTACACCAGTGTTTCTCCACCTGTGCTGACTCGCTGTACTTGACTTGACTCTCTAGAGAAGTTCTTTTAATCTCTATGGTTCCCTTGTACGTTTCTATGTACGTTTCTACCCGAGTTATTTCCCGTCTTTACCATACCTGGATTGTCCTCGTCTTCTATAATTCTTCTCCACCTTTCTTATGTGTCTTCTTGAGATGTCTTTTCTCGAAGTACTGGTTCTATTAGTGTTACCACACTAGTGAGTGGATTCGGTCTGTAGGACGTTGCACTGCAGTTCACCCGGAATCTTTCGTAGTGATACTTGTTTCGATCACCTCCACTACCTTAAGGTTACATCGATAAAGTTTAGGATATTCTACTATGACACTTTCACGACGTGAGTGATAAGGTCGTTCAAACCTTTTGAGTCGTCACCGGCGTCCTGACCTTTTACAGTCAAAAGTAAAGTTAGGGTTTCTTTCCGTTACGGTTTCTTACGATTTTGATGGCGTGTTAACGTGAGTAGAGTGTACGATCATTTCGTTACGAGTTTTAAGAGGTTCGGTCCGAAGCCGTTATGCACTTGACACTTGAAGGTCTACAAGTTCGACCAAAGTCTTTTCCGTCTCCTTGGTCTCTAGTTTAACGGTTGTAGGCGACCTAGTACCTTTTTCGTTCTCTCAAGGTCTTTTTGTAGATAAAGACGAACTAACTGATATGGTTTCGGAAACTGACACACCTAGTGTTATTTGACACCTTTTAAGACTTTCTCTACTCATATGGTCTGGTGGACTGGACGGAGAACTCTTTAGACATACTTCCAGTCCTTCGTTGTCAATCTTGACCTGTACCTTGTTGTCTGAACAAAGGTTATCCTTTTCCTCATACAGTTCCGACATATAACAGTGGGGCGAATAAATTGAAGATACGTCTCATGTAGTACTCTTTACGACCTGACCTTCTTTGTGTTCGACCTTAGTTCTAACGACCCTCTTTATAGTTATTGGAGTCTATACGTCTACTGTGGTGGGAATACCGTCTTTCATTTCTCCTCGATTTTTCGAAGAACTACTTTCACTTTCACCTCTCACTTTTTCAACCGAATTTGAGTTGTAAGTCTTTTACTTCTAGTACCGTAGGTCAGGGTAGTGAAGTAGTCTTTATCTACCCCTTTGTCATCTTTGTCACAGTCTGAAATGAAAAAACCCGAGGTTTTAGTGACGTCTACCACTGACGTCGGTACTTTAATTTTCTGCGAACGAGGAACCTTCTTTTCAATACTGGTTGGATCTATCATATAACTTTTCGTCTCTGTAATGAAACGGCTGATTCCAGGCAGATCAGTTCCGATACCAAAAAGGTCACCAGTACATACCTACACTCTCAACCTGACACTTCTTCCGACTCGCACCTTTTTACCTACGAAAACTTGACACCACAACCTCTTCTGAGAACTCTCAGGGAACCTGACTTTCTTGTAGATTAGTCAGGTAAATTTCCTCTAATCAGGACCCACAAGTAACCTTCCTAACTACGGCTTCCACTTTGAGGTCATGAAACCGGTGGAGTACGCTTCACAACTGAGTAACCTTTTCTGAGACTACGATCCTCCCTAACCCCCGTCCTCCTTTTCCTCTGATCTCTCCTACTCTACCGACCTACCGTAGTGGTTGAGCTACCTGTACTCAAACTAACTTGAGGCCCTCAACAACTACATGTCCAACCGGACCGCACGATACTAAGTACACTAGTGTTTCTTAGTCTGTACTGACCCACTGACTTGACTTGACTTGACCACAATAAAAAGAGATCGGTTTTTACTAAAAGGGGATAACGGACAGTGGGAACACAGAGACGGAGTAAGGGAAGGTAAGAGAAGTTAAACAGGTTCAATAGATAACAGAGTTAAAGTTACGTCAACGAGTACCATTCGGAAGTGATTACAAGAGACTGTTTCGTCACTATTAAAAATGAGACACAAAGGTATTACTACCGATGTGGGGACCCAAAATTGTACGTACACAATATAAGTAAATTAATAATCGGTTGTTTATATATGTGCCTGTAACCTGATTTGACATTTGAATACTTTAAAACGGTTCATCTTAAATTATGTAAACGAACAATCTATTCATTAACATTCATTAACAACCTATTCATTATCATTATCATTCATTAATCCATTCATTAATGAATGATTTCTATTTATTGTCATTCTTTAATCCTTCATTAAAGAGTGCTATTTGTTTTTAACTCTTTAACAACTTCTGATGTTACGTGTAGTAATATCATATAGGATCTATAAGAAGTAAGTATGTGAGTCAGTAATTTCTCGGTAAATAACTCATGAATGACCGTATTCAGGAAAATTGATATTCTTGTGATAAAAATATACACACACCATCCTCACCCTTTATTTTACTTTATATTCTACGATATAGTATAGGAGACACCTAGATGTGAGGTGAATGGAAGATTCCAGTAAGAGTTTGAAATTATTCACAGACTCTACCAACTGAAGTAATATCACCTTATTCGATTTTGTATATACGATAGTTTCGGGGAAAGGGATATATGGGTGTGTGAGTGTGTCTCTCTCTGTCCGTGTATCTTTACAACCTAACTTATATTATTTTTTATTATGGAACGATTCAAGATTATTATTTACTTTTTCTATGTTTAGAATTTTTACTTTCTCTTTTTGGTTTCGGTCTCATTTTTTCTCTTCCGACTTTTGAAGACGTCGGGTAAATCGGACCCGTTCTATTTCAGGGTTAAACCCCGATTCAAGAGTCTAAGATTACTGGTATATTTTACTCCTCTACCGGTATCGACTCTTATAACATCTTCAATGTCAACTCGGGAATGGATTTGAGATTCAGAAACTTCGGAAGGAATAAGAGTCTGTGACCTTCTAAAGTAGGTAGCTACTTTTCTTCTTAACCCTTTCGGACGTCAGATATTTTCCTAAACCCTGTATTGTTATTCAACACCCGTATTTTATGATGGAGAATTTCTTTCCTTTACTTCTCCATCCCAAACATGTCTGTATTAGTTCAATATACCTCAGTACTCCTCGATACTAGATTATGTTGACTACAGGAATATTCTCCCGAAAGGTCCACCGCGATCACTACTTCTTCGACGGACGTTACGTCCTCTGATTCTCTTCGTCAAGTTAGGGAGCCAACCCTTCTAAGGGACCTCCTCCCAAACCGTTGAGTAAGGTCATAAGAACGGACCTCTTACGGTACCTGACTCCTTGGACCACCCGAGGTCAGGTATCCCAACGTTTCTCAACCTGTTCTAACTTCATTGAATCGTGAGTGTGTGTGTGTAGGAATATTCTCCTTTAAGCCCGTGTCTATCCCTACCCCCCTTCTATTACATTCTTGTGTAAGTTCTGTTCCTTTTTCCAGACCTTATCTAAAAAGAAGTGTTGGGAGTCTTCCTTGTTTGGGACTGTTGAAGGAACGTAAAAAGGTCCGAGGACTTTACTCTGTTATTTAAATAGATTAGGTAAGACTAACTCCAGGAAACAATAACGTCGACATTGTTTGATTATGTCGTTCAATGATTGGAAAGACTTGACCGTTAAAAGAATAGGTGCTTTTGTTTTCTTATTGAATGAAGTGACGCAATGATTCTTTTTACTTTGTTTTTTACACACACTCTAATGGTTCAAGTCAGATTAAGTCAGTGAGTCAGTACAGGTTGAGAAACACTGGGGTTACTGACGTCGTATGGTCTGAAGGGACAGGTAGTGGTTGAGGACCTCGAACGAGTCTGAGTGCAGGTAACTCAGTCGCTACGGCAGGTTTTGAGAGTAGGAGACAACAGAGGAGGAGGACGGAAATTAGAAAGGGTCGCAGTCCCAGAAAAGTTTACTCAATCAAGAAGCGTAGTCCACCGAGTTCATAACCTTGAAGTTGAAGTCGTAGTCAGGAAGGTCATTTATAAGTCCCGACTAAAAGAAATCGTAGCTGACCAAAATAGAGGAACGTCAGGTTCCCTGAGAGTTCTCAGAAGAGGTTGTGGTGTCAAGTTTTCGTAGTTAAGAAACCACGAACGAAAAAAATACCAGGTTTAGAGTATAGGTATGTACTGATGACCTTTTTGGTGTCGAAACTGATCTACCCGGAAACAACCGTTTCATTTCAGAGACGTAAAATTATACGACAGATCCAACCAGTATCGAAAAGAAGGTTCCTCGTTCACAGAAAATTAAAGTACCGACTTCAGTGGTAGACGTCACTAAAATCTCGGGTTCTTTTATTTCAAAGAATGACAAAAGTAACAAAGGGGTAGATAAACGGTACTTCACTACCCTGGACTACGGTACTAGAAACAAAAGACTTACGACTCCTAAAAATTCGGTTGTAAAAGTGAGAGGAAAAAGTGAAAGTAGTTCTCTGAGAAATCAAGATGTAACGAAAGACGGTATTCCCACCACAGTAGACGAATAGACTCTAATAACTATAAAGAGGGTCGTTAGAACTAAGGTTGAACGCGAAGTAGGTAGGGTCGTAAAGTGTACTACATGAGACGTATATTCCATTTATTCGTCCCACTGTTATATGTGGGAACCGCATGAGGAAAGGACTAAACCTTGGTCAGACAACAAGGTACAGGTCAACATTGACAACGAAAAATTAGACGTATGTCTAAAGAGTCCTCCGTCCAGTCTACAAGACGGTAAGGGTAGAGAAATTCTTAAAAGGTGTCAGACACGTTTACACTATAGTGGTTCTCAAATCATTTTTACTCCCGAAATAGAAGAGATAACGGGAAAGATACATATTATGTAAACAATATATGTAGAAATTTTCAAGACATTTTCAAATCTTCGAGATTCACGTAGTGAACTAAGGGAATCCAAGGACATAAACCCTTTATATTTCCCATCTTTAGTAGGTCTCTTTCAAAGGGTATATTGTCTAATTCTTGGTATCAATTCAGGAACCCATTATTGGAATGTTAAGGACTTTATAATTACGATTTAAATTTGATTATAAAACATACTACTATAATTGTGAATTTTATCACTGGAAGAGGATGAAACAACCTTTAGCAAATCAGCAAAATGTCAAAGTACACGCAGCAAACAAACCTCCTCTACGAGTGAGGTCACACGAGGTAGGGTTCTCTCTTTCCTTTACACGGTGAGTAGATTTTTACGGAAATCTTTTCTTCTATTTCGGTTGAGATTCGTTACATTTGTTCACCTTTATATTATCGAAACTGGAAGACACAAGGGGAAAAGTGGTTAACAAAATTAAGAATCTTTAAATCTAAAAAAAAAATCTTATGTCACTTTTGTCGGAGAGGGTTCTTAAGTTGTAGAATTTCTACGTGTATAAACGAAAATAAGTTTCTTCACAACCTGTCTGAAGGGTCTGAAATTCTTAACGGTGTATCGTTTTTTTTAAGAGTTTGTCTCTGATATCAAATCTTACTTTCGGTCTGATAAACTAGAAGGAAAGGAAAAATGGTGAGTAAGAGAAAGTAAACAACAAACTTTCGGGTTACATTAGGAAAAAATATCATCTAAGAACCAAATGTCTCCTGAAAGTCTACGACAATTCTCAGTCTCCAATTTTTCTTCAGAATTTAGTAATCTGTGTGTTCCGATCTAAAGACTCCAGCTTGTTTACATGTTTACAAATGTACGACAGGGCCCAGACTTACTACTGTGTCAGATATTGAGATCCGAGTACCGAACTCTTTCTAATATAAAAGGGGTATAAAAGGAATTATCCAATTCTTATAATGTGAGTAGATAGCAGATGATGTAAAATTTTTAAAGTTCTTCTTAATTACTCACTTTTAGTTTTACTCACAAAAGAGTAGTTTGATAAACTTTTATTTATAAACTTAGTAAAAACGGAACACAAAATCTTTACCTCGACATAATCGAATTAGAAATCATTTGTAAAATACATGTACCGATAATTATGACTTGACATTAACTATATCTTTCATGTTTACACCTTATAAATATTTGCCGAAAGTAAAGTTAAAATACTTTTACATACCCAGGGACATTTCTTTCTTTTCATACTCGAAATGAAAAAACACTGGAAGCACCATAGATGGTAATTTAAATTTTAACAACTTCGTCAAACGACGTAATCTTGACTTGAGACCGAATACTAAACGAGAGAGTGGAAGACAGTTCGCAGTGGAAGAAGTCTTCAAGAAGGGACTAGTAGTGTAAAGTCGAGTCAGGAGAGGGGTCAGACAGTGATCCGTACGATGATGTTTGATGGTCTTTCTTTATAACAACAGGAGAGCCACATCTAATAAAATCTATCTATAAAATGGTCATCTATCGACTCTGTCACTGAAAATTCGACAGATTAAATTTTTAGAGATAAAAATTTTGTAAAGAACCTGAAGAGACAACCAAGTCACCAATTCTGACCCGTGTTCGAACTAGGGACTAACTCCCTTATTCTAGGGTGGACGATATGTCGTACCAGTTTTTCTCTGTCTTTTGTTTGTTTTTTTGGTATTTCGTAAGGAAATCCTTTGAATTGGGAGTAAGACTCTATACAAAACACACAGATCGTCGTTTGATGACTTTAGATAGAAAAGTTTGACTTATATAGTTTCTCTCTTAAACACAGGAGATTGTACCTCTGGGTTATAAATAATTTAATTTGGGGTGATGATTTCGGATCCCAATCAACTCAGAAATATCCTTTTGATCTTAGTCTCAGGATAGGAAGTTAGATTACAACTTTTGATGCTTTTCTTTTTAACTACTTGTACATTAAAATACCTTTAAAGTATAACTGAAACTTTACATTTTTACGTCAGATGTTCAAGACGATACAATGAATATCAGTCTTGTTAAAACTTCTTTGAGATGATTTCCTGTTTAATTGTTTAGATTTCTTCTGTGAGTACGATGATATCTCGGAAGAGTCAACACTTACTTTATGTAATGATTTCTGAACCTATTTCTAGTCGGAGACAATGAACTTATAACATACGAACGACCTAAAGACCAAACTTAATTTCTAACATCGTTAACCGAAGGGACCAACGAGTTTATCATTTCTTAGTGGACGTTACCTTCTCTGTATCAAAGTTAGGGACCCAACCCTTCTAGGGGACCTCTTCCCTTACCGTTGGGTGAAGTCATAAGAACGCACCTCTTAAGGAACATTTCTCCTAACATCGTAATTGTGGTGAGTTTTAAAATAGAAATCCTTGAACCCCTGCCTTACATGGTATTTAGTAACAATACCTAGTTGACGGAATATTTTTGAAAAAATATCATTACAAACGATAAAACTAATTATTAACATATTCGACTAAGTTGTTCTATTGACTGTATTCCTATCATTTTTAATAAAAGTTAAAAAAGAATAAAGAAGTCTGACTCTCGATGTCAACGAATCGTTCTCCCTTCAAAAAGATATGAGTTTCTAGTCTTTATTAGAGAATAAATTCTAAAATTTTCTACTATCATGACCAGTTGACTCTTTTTTCTATTGTGTATAAAATGTAATTAAAAAAATTTACTTTCGATTTACACACTCTATGAACTTTATATTAGCTCTAAAGTAAAACAAACTCTGTTGTCATAATTGTGTGTGATTTGTTACAAAAATTTTCTATCGTCAAAACGAATTTGGAAAGGAATAAAACGAATTTGGATCTTAATGAACTTGACGGTTTTAGACAGTCGGACCTTCAACCGTTCACAATGGAAGTCTAAATCAAAATCATTTTGTCATTCGTATAAACGATACTATCTAAACGAGTCCTTGCTAAAGAGACGATTTTAAAAAGTTGGTTAAATTGGCTGTGTGTTAAACAATTGTGTCAAACAGAATGCACACGGGGTTTCTGTACACGACCAAAAGATACCTAGTCACTCCCCGTCCCTCTGTGTCCCTTGACTGTTATGGGGACGGTGGTAGTGGTTTACTTTGAACTTTTGGAGACAGGAGTCTAAAGAGAACGAACGACCTGAACGAGAAATAGATGTCTGAGGAGGAACAGATATGCAAAAGAGTCACGATGTCGCGGAACCGGAAAAGGTAAGAAGAAAAACAAAGGAGTAGAGAGAAGGAGAACAGGAGTGAAGAAAGTACTAAGAGCCAGATGAGTGAGTTGAGAGTCATGTCTGAGGATATGAGGACCGTACGGGGAGAGGACGTGAGTGTGTGAGTTGGAGACGTGGGTGAGTGAGGGAGTGGGGGACCCACCGGAAAAAAAACAAACAAAAAGGAAAATTCATAAACCTAGCAAGGGTAACACCAAAAAAAGGGGACATGTAAGTTCTTGACAAAGATACGGTGAAGACAAAGGGAAAGAAAAGTACTTTAGTAATTTTTCTCCTCTCTTATTTAAACCCTAAGCAATACCTCGTCTCTACTTAAGACATCGAAAGTCATACAAAACAAATACGGGTGGAGTAAATGTCTAATCAGTGACATACTTTTGTCGGTTGACCTAGTCCTTTACAGGTCAATAAAGAAGGTTTTAATAAATTTAAAACTCACGTATGATGAAAAAAGAGAAAGATGTAAAAAAAAAAAAGGAAAGGAGGTGATGGGGATCTAAACTTTCAATTTCAGAAGGTTTTTACGTTCAGAATTCAAATCCACACTCCGGTTCTATATAGTGATAGTGGATGACCCGAACAATTATCGATAATAAGGTCACTTTACGACTGAGATACTCGGACCTCCTCTGGGTGTTTAAGTATAAGAAGTATTCGAAAGGTCGACTAAGGTCGAGTGCCGTTCAAGACTTTAGTGAAGGTTCCGGAGTCGTAGATAGAACAAAGATTTACTCTCATTCTTCAATTATTGTATTAGTACCTCTATTACCTTTGTCATGAGAGTAAGAGAGTCTATTCATTGGATTTCGAGTCTTCATTTTAATAAACAATAACTGATCTGATCTTATTGAAATTATAGAATGTACGTCCGTCCTATACGGGGAAATAAAAAACAATTTCAATTGTAATTATACCATTCAGTCTTTTATAAAGTACTTCAAAATACTCTATTCAAGTCGAATACAAAAAAAACAATTTAATTTTAACTTTTTTATTCCTGAAGTAACCACCGGGTCGTCAAATCTAAGACTCGAAGGTGACGTCCCCCGTGTCCGAACTGAGGACCAACCCCTGGATTTTATGGGGTGTTTTTTGACTTTTTTTTTTTTTGTTTGGATAAAAGAGTGTACTTTACTTACAAGATATAATACTTGGTTTCTTAATAAGTTATTAAATATATAAAATATTTTACCATATCAGAAATTATAGGTAAGTACATTGTTTTTTATGAAGTATACGGTTTTTTAATTTTATTTTTTCTGACTTATGTGGGATTTCCGTTTCCTACCAAAAAAAACCGGAATGGTGACTCTGAAAAGTATACGTGTATTGTATAAACATTAAAAGTATCCACAAACCTCCATGTTAAATGTATATAATCAAAGTCCACATGTTGTACTGAACGATAAAACACATAACATTTTACTAGTAGTGTTATTTAGATCAATTGTAAATAGTCGTATGTATCGATTACTTTAATAAAAGAAGAACACTACTCCTAAAATCAGTTAATAAATATAGAATTAAAAAGTTTGTATATTATTCCGTTATATACGAAATAAGAACATAAGGGTCTACCACACGTACACTCCCACACGAAATTTTTTTTTTTCTTTTCTTTCCACTTTTATAAAAAATTTTCTAATGTTGTTTCAAGAAAACGTTGAATTTTTCACTCCACAGGTATAATAGTGTCCCTCGACATGTCATGAATCCGAGGGAAACAACGGAAAAAAGAAATAACGAGACACAATGTGTACAGTTGAAGATCCTACTAATTAATAGATCGGATAATCTCAGTCCTACCTAAACCTGCACACTCTACCCTACTCACTATTCTTCTGTTTGTGTACCTCTCCTTTTTGTTAAAGGACCGTATTATTTTAATTTTTATTGGGTGGGCGTTTCGGTCTGTCCACAGAGACCCCAAGACTGATTACCGTGAAAAGATTATTCTGTAATCTGTACTTTTCTGAAGAATATAATTACCACTTTCTAATTATAAGTGATTTTTATTTGTGATTTACCATAACTCACGATATACACACATACATTGCATATATGTTCTCCAATATAATATCCTACGAGAGAGAGAGAGAGATGTATACATATATATATGCACACACACATATATATATATATATAGAGGTTGATATACAACCTCAACCACTACCTATCCCTTCGGACCGTACGACGTCAGGTACCACAGTGTTTCTCAGTCTGTACTGACTCGTTGACTTGACTGGCTATACACACACACACACACACACATAGTATATATATACTATCTTACGAGATACAATAGTATATATAATGAGAGAATCTATGAGAACAGGACTGGACTATTATACGAAATTAGTGGTGTCCTTTTTTTCGAACTCCGAGAAAAGATTATATCTTTTATTTACACTTTTACGTTGCTTTAACATTTTATTTAAACAAAGTTACACTTCATCTTGGTATCACTCATTTGTATTCGTTTAGTAACTCACCCCTGTATCTATTAATTTCGGGGAATCAATCTATTAATTCTTAAATGTAATAGGAGTCTACTCATAATATAAGTCTTTATTGGGAGCTAATACTAGGTTACAAACACCCCGTCTTATTACGTTTGAATCAAGACTTTCTCTGACCCCTTTACTCGTAGAACACACCCTCTACTTATTTTTTCTCTCTGAGTCCAGACCAAATTTCATCAGTATCTCTCTCCAGACACCCTCCACCTTCACTCATGACTCAAATTTCCACAGGTCTAAGTAAATTTCATTTAATTTTTTATTTTTAGGCGAGATTCATGTTTGGTTTTATAGAATGACCTGGCGATCAAGTATTAAAACAGTGTACGAAGGTAAATGGGAGATCACAGTAACTCAACGTTAAATGTATTTATTTTAAGGGGGTGCAATTCCTATGTCAAACTACTTATAACAGGTCGAACATGGAAACCCACTGAGGGTGGTGATAGTTTTAAATCTTGTAGAAGGAAGTTTTTCAATTAAGTTGAACGAAAGTAAAATATTCACTCGTTTGACTCTGTACCCTTCTAATTGACCAGGATCCTGAACCGTGTTCGAACAACGGTACTAACCAAATTTTACATAAATTAAATTAAATGTTTCGAAAGTAACTCCAGACGACACGAAGTCCGTGGTTCCTCTTTTATTCTCTTCCCCCTCTTTTCTCTACTACAGTCTTGTCCCCTTCGTTTCCAGTACCTTTCTCTCCGTGGACTGTAGGACTTCGTTTCCTTCGATCTCCTTCGAAGTAGGTCCTTTCCTGGTACCTCAAATCTAGACTGAGGGTTTAATCACTCATTTATGAAGACCCTCCTATACAAATAAGTAAGTATATAAATAAGTAAGAAAACTCATTATGAAGTCCGAGTCGTACACAGTTCGTGACACTATCCTATATTCCAAAGTTCCCACTTAGTGTCACTAAATAATAATCGTCAATCACCTTCTAGGTCTGACCACCTAAATCCTTAGTCATAGTTCGTTTCACTAATTATTCCTTGTCCTGTTTTGTTTTCGTATTTCGTATCATGTGTAGGACTCACATGATACCTATGAAAGATCACGAAGAGCTGAAGTCGTAGTAAAGGTTAAGTCATTCCGACACCACCCCGGGACCTTATGTGTAAAGATTATTCAGGGGTCCTGTACACCTATGACGGGAGACGAATGTTGTGAAAAATGTCATCGAGACGAAATTCGACAGAATGTGTTAACGTTTATTTTCGATAATCTTCTTAAAATTTGTACTTATATAAAAACAAAATTTTTGTAGTGGGACTGATGTAATACTTTCAAAAGAGTATTTGGTCTCTCTTTAGTTCACAAATTTTATAATAGAGAAAATAACTTAGGTAACTTCTCTAAGTCATTCGAATATATTTTTCATATGACATATATTTAATGTCCCAAGTTTAGGAATTTAGAAAGTATTACATGTCCTCTCAAAAGTAAAAATGTTTTTGTTAGTACTGTCGACGTAAAAATATTTTAACTAGTTCATTTATAATCTAATAAAGATCTCTTTTTTAACTCTTGTTCGTTAGTATAATTCACGTTTATGTGTATGTACCTGACAAACTTTTAATCACCAAAGTTTAAATAGACATAATATTTTATACCAAACTACACAAACAAGTCAGTGATTTAGAATAGACTGAGAGATACTGATGTGTCTGACGTCGTACGGTCCGAGCAGTCAGTAGGTAACAGAGGGTCTCACACGAGTTTAAGTACAGGTAACTCAACCACTACGATAGATTGGTAAAGTAGGAGACGACGGGGTAAGAGGAAGACGGAAGATAGAAAGGGTCGTACTCCTAGAATAGGTTACTCAGTCGAGAAGGTAATCTACCGGTTTCATAACCTCGAAGTCGAAATCGTAGTCAGGAAGATTACTTATCAGTCCCAACTAAAGAATATCCTAACTGACCAAACTAGAGGAACGTCAGGTTCCCTGAAAGTTCTCAAAAGAGGTTGTGGTGTCAAGTTTTCGTAGTCAAAAAGTCTTGAGTCGGAAGAAATTCCAAGTTGAGAGTGTCGTCATGTGTTGATGTCCTCTTTTGTATCGACAGTGATCTACCTGAAAACAACCGTTTCACTACAGAGACGAAAAATTATACGACAGATCCGAACAGTACCGAAGAGAAGGTTCCTCGTTCGTAGAGAATTAAAGTAGTGACTTCAGCGACAGACGTCACTAAAACCTTGGTTTCTTCTTTTTTAGATAGTGACAGACTTAAAAAAAGGGTAGATAAACGGTACTTTACTACCCTGACCTACGGTACTAGAAGCAAAAAACTTACAACACAAAATTCGGCCGAAAAAGTGAGAGGAGAAAGTGGAAGTAGTTCTCTGAGAAATCAAGGAGAAGTGAAAGACGGTAATCTCACCACAATAGACCTATAAACACTGATAACTATAAAGAGGGACTTTAGAACTAAGGTCGAACACGAAGTAGGTCGGTCCGTAAAACGTATTACATAAGACGCATATTCAATTTATTCATACCACTAATATATGTCGGAACTACATGAGGAAAGGGTTAAACCTTGACCCGGTAATAAGGTACAGGTCAATATTGATAAGTATGTCCAAAGAGTCCTCTGTCCATTCTACCAGACCATAAGGTTAAAGAAATTCTTAAAAGGTGTAAAACGACACCAGGTGTGGTAGTTTCCGAAATCGTATCAGTTACTTCGTCTTCATCTACAAAAAGACCTTAAGAGAACAAAAAAGATACTAGGTTGTCTACAACCGTTAAACTAGGGACTAAGGAGACGGGAAAGATTTATTTCGAACGTGTAGACCTTTTAGAGTTAAGTGTATGACAACTTCGGGTCGAACTTTCTAAAACTCGTAATGCGACGATCATACACTTTATTCACATTAGGACACCATAAAACTTGTAAGAAACCGTAACGGGAAGAAACTTTAACCTTACTTTTGACTGTAAAAGGTGAGTCACTGATCACGGCTCAATAGGTTTAAACGACTGCATAACTCACGTCGTAAAATTGATAATGAAAAATCTTAAAATTTATCAAGTGAACATTAAGGTAGTGGAGGTGATCGAAACATAAATCTTTATATCAATTCCCTGTGTTACTGACTCTTATAACGGTTCTAACGAGAGTAAAAGACTATATTTCTTACCAATTATAAAAATTATACAGTTCTAGAAAGTGTTTACTTATTCTTGTGATTTACTTTTGGAACTCCCCTCCCGTTTCTAAACTTACTTATTGTTTTTTTTTATTCCGTTTATAGATCATTCAAGTACTTGTCGATAAAATATTAATTATTATTTTATTTCTCGATAACCTGATTAATAGGGAATAAGGTAAATTAGTTTAAATACTTTAATTTTACTAATTATTATTACTGATAGTACCTATCATACTCTTTTGTCGATAAGAAGATGTATCAAGTACTGTTAGAAAAAATTTTTTGACTTCATATTAACTGAATGTTACAACACAATAGAAGTTCACTAAATCGAATTATACACACGTAGCCAAGTCAAGTCAAGTCAGCGAGTCAGCACAGACTAAGAAACGCTGGGGTACTTAGTGTCGTGCGGTCCGGAGAGACAGGTAGTGGTTGAGGGTCTCAAGTGAGTCTAAGTGTAGGTAGTTCAGTCACTACGGTAGGTCGGTAGAGTAGGACAGTAGGGGAAGAGGAGGACGGGAGTCAGGGAGGATCGTAGTCTCAGAAAAGGTTACTCAGTTGAGAAACGTACTCCACCGGTTTCATGACCTCAAAGTGGAAGTCGTAGTAAGGAAGATTTCTTTAGGGTCACGACTAGAGGAAGTCTTACCTGACCAACCTAGAGGAACGTCAGGTTCCCTGAGAGTTCTCAGAAGAGGTTGTGGTGTCAAGTTTTCTTAGTTAAGAAGTTACGAGTCGAAAGAAGTGTTAGGTTGAGAGTGTAGGTATGTACTGGTGACCTTTTTGGTATCGGAACTGATCTGTCTGGAAACAACCGTTTCATTACAGAGACGAAAACTTATACGATAGATCCAACTAGTATTGAAAAGAAGGTTCCTCATTCGCAGAAAATTAAAGTACCGACGTCAGTGGTAGACGTCACTAAAACCTCGGGTTTTTTTATTTCAGACTGTGACAAAGGTGACAAAGGGGTAGATAAAGGGTACTTCACTACCCTGGTCTACGGTACTAGAAACAAAAGACTCACAACTCGAAAGTCGGTTGAAAAATTGAGAGGTGAAAGTGAAAGTAGTTCTCTGAAAAATCCAGGAGAAGTGAAAGACGGTATTCGCACCACAGTAGACGTATATAGACTTCAATAACTATAAAGAGGACCGTTAGAACTAAGGTCGAACACTAAGAAGGCCAGGTCGCAAAGAGTACTACATGAGACGTATATTCAATTTGTTTGTCCCACTGTTATATGTCGGAACTGCATGAAGAAAAGGACAAACCTTGGTCAGACAACAAGGTACAGGTCAAGATTGACAACGAAGGACTACACGTATATCCAAAGAGTTCTCCGTCCAGTCCACTAGACCATAAGGGTAGAGAAAGTCTTAAAAGGTGTCAAATAACACTAGGTGTGTCAGTTTCCGAAACCGTATCAGTTATTTCGTTTTTATCTACAAAAAGACCTTGTGAGAACGAAAAAGGTACTAGGTCGTCTACACACGTATATATACATGTATATGTATAAGAAATTTTTAATAAAAGTTAATGTCAAATATTATTATATGATTTGTATCAAGGGACACGATATGTCAATTAAGAACCAAAAATAGATAAAATATATACCACCATATGTTGGAATTAAGGAGGTATGAGGGTTAAATAGGGAGGGAGAGAAAGGAAAACATTGGTACTTAAATAAAAGATATAAACACTCAGACAAAGACAAAATATTTATTTGTAAGTAAACATATTTATTTTCAAGTAACACACAAAAAATTCTAAGGTGTAAATTAAGTACCGAAGGTGTAAATTCAGTGCAGAAAGGGGTTACCGAGTTACAATCTCTTAGTGTACGTTACGTCCTCTGTGTCCTCTAGGGACCCAACCCTTCTAGGAGACCTCTTCCTTTACCGTTGGATAAGATCATGAGAACGGACTTTTTAGGGTACCTGTCTCCTCGGACCACCCAATGTCAGGTTTCCCAATATTTCTCAACTTGTGTTCACTCGTTGACTCGTGTCGCGGATTCACTATAGTATACTATAAACAGAAAGAGACGGACTGAATGAATCATACTGTCAGATATCCAGGTAGGAAAAATGACGTTTACCGTAATAAAGTAAGAAAAATTACCGACCCATTATAGGTAACATATATACATGATTTAGAAATAGGTAAGTAGACGACTATTTGTAAATTCAAAGAAGTACACAAATAACATTTATCAATGTGATACTTGTAACCTCACGTATATAAAAAAGTTTAATCTCAAAAGTAGAAAAGACCTATATACGGGTTCTCACCCTAACGATCGAGTATACCATTGATATAAAAATTGAAAAATTTCCTTATAAGTATCACAAAACGGATCTCCGTCGTGGTTAAATGTGAGGGTGGTCGTCACATCTTACCAAGAGAAAGGAGGTGTTGGAGAGGTTGTAAATAACGAATATCTGAAAAACTACACGTTACGGAAAACCTATTACCGTATTATACGAATAATTTGTTATAGATGGTTTTGAGATTTACACATGTAGCGAACCAGATCGTTAAGATTAAGAAGTTTTAATAAAATATCTGTATAAATGACGGCATATGTTTCTTAATTGGAGGAATTAAATAATCGTGAATTAAATATTATTTATTTACTTCTATATCTTCAAGTAGTTATCCTTTATCCAGTTTATCTATATCATAAAGAAAAGATATGATACATCGAATTTTCACTATTTTTTAATATATATAACTATTATTGATTATTAACGATTGTAATGATTGGTGTATATTATCCAATCTTTTAAAATTTGATAGAATCTTATTAATAGGCCTCTTCCGTTACTGTGGGGTGAGGTTATGAGAACGGACCTTTTACGGTACCCACCTTCTCAGACCACTCGACGTCAGGTGCCTCAGCGCTTCTCAGTCTGTACTGACTCGTTGAAGTGAAAGTGAAAAGTGAAAGTACGTAACCTCTTCCTTTACCGTTGGGTGAGGTCACAAGAACGGACCTCTTAGGGTCTCTACCCCCTCGGACCACCCGACGGCAGATACCCCAATGTCTCTCAGTCNTTCTCAGACCACTCGACGTCAGGTGCCTCAGCGCTTCTCAGTCTGTACTGACTCGTTGAAGTGAAAGTGAAAAGTGAAAGTACGTAACCTCTTCCTTTACCGTTGGGTGAGGTCACAAGAACGGACCTCTTAGGGTCTCTACCCCCTCGGACCACCCGACGGCAGATACCCCAACGTCTCTCAGTCTTTGCTGACTACACTGAATCGTCGTCGTCGTCTTATTAATAGTGTCAACATATTTAACTCTGTATCACTCCATCTCCATTGAATGTGTTTCAGTGTTCCTCTTGAAGTTAAAGTTAAGTTCGAGAATTAGACATGGTTTAATTGGTTTTTACGAGTTCGAGATATTGTACCACATATCTCAAAATAAATATTTGTATATACACGTACACATATATAAATATATATGTGTATGTGTTTTACTATTGTTATATATGTATCTGTATAAGTAAACATATGTAAGTATACATACATATGTATGTAAGTATCGTAAAGTTTAGGATTTTCTACTATGACACTTTCACGACGTGAGTTATACGGTCGTTTAAACCTTTTGAGTCGTCACTAGTGTCCTGACCTTTTTCCGTCAAAAGTAAGGTCAGGGTTTCTTCCCATTACGGTTTCTTACAAGTTTGATGGTGTTTTAACGTGAGTAGGGTGTGCGATCGTTCCATTACGAGTTTTAAGAGGTTCGACCCGAAGTTGTCATACACTTGGTACTTCAAGGTCTACAAGTTCGACCTAAACCTTTTCCGTCTCCTTGGTCTCTAGTTTAACGGTTGTAGGTAACCTAGTAGTTTTCTCGTTCTCTCAAGGTCTTTTGCAGATGAAGACGAAATAACTGATGTAGTTTCGGAAACTACCACACCTGGTGTTGTTTGACACTTTTTAAGTATTTCTTGACCCTTATGGTCTGGTGGACTGGACGGAGGACTCTTTAGACGTACGTCCAGTTCTTCGTTGTCAATTTTGACCTGTACCTTCTCTGACCAAGGTTTAGTCCTTTCCTTATTCAGTTCCGACGAATAAATTGAATGTACGTCTCATGTAGTAGTACGTTTTACAACCTAACCTACTTCATGTTCAACCTTAGTTCTAACGACCCTCTTTATAGTTATTGGAGTCTATACGTCTACTGTGGTGGGAATACTGTCTTTCACTTCTTGATTTCTCGGAGAACTACTTTCACTTTCTCCTCTCACTTCTTCAACTGAATTTTCAGGAGTCGAAAGTCTTTTCATTTTAATACCGTAGGTCAGGGTAGTGAAGGACCGTTTATCTACCCTTTTGTTACCTTTGTCACTCTCTGAAATAAAACTCTCCAAGGTTTTAGTGACGTCTACCACTGACGTCGGTACTTTAACTTTCAAGGACAAGGAACCTTCTTTTGATACTGGTTGTATCTGTCGTATAATGTTTCGTCTCAGTAATGAAACGGTTGTTTCCAGACGGATCAGTTCCGATACCAAAAAGGTCATCAGTACATACCTGCACTCTCAACCTGGTATTTTTTTCGCCTCTTGATTTCTTAACTACGAAAACTTGTCACCACAACCTCTTCTGAGGACTCTTAGGGAACCTGACGTTCCTCTATGTTTGTCAGGTAGGATTTCCTCTATGTTGGTCAGGTAGGATTTCCTCTAGTCAGGACTTATAAGTAACCTTCCTGACTACGACTTCGACTTTGAAGTTATGAAACCGGTGGACTAAGCTTCTTGACTGAGTAAACTTTTCTGAGACTAAGACCCTTTCTAACTTCCATCCTCCTCATCCCCTACCGTCTCCTACTCTACCGACCTACCGTAGTAACCAAGCTACCCGTACTCAAACTCGTTCGAGGTCCTCAACCACTACCTGTCCCTTCAGACCACACGACGTCAGGTACCCCAGTGTTTCTCAGTTTGCACTGACTCTATGACTTGACTTGACTGTACGTAAGTATTTTACCTACGTGTGGTTGTGTGTGACTATATATATATTAGGATTAAAACAAATTTTGTGTGTTCCTATATATAAAAATATACATGTGTTTTAGAGAATTCCCCATTTGACTTATCTATGGTAAGTTACAAAAAGGGTCCTCACATCCCAATCTTGAATATGTTAAGAGTGAAAAAAAGACGTGGAACCGGTAGATAAATAATTTAAAATGATGTTGACACGTAACGAAATTACAAATTTTTTACGTTTCAATCTGTTTTTCGTTTACTTCAAAAATATAGTTTACTTTAATGTATAGTTCACATTAAACCATTTGGGAGTATCCCTTATTGTAAAATAAAAAGAAAGGAGAAAAAAAATTAAAATTAAAAATGAAATAAAACGAAATGTTATGACATAACCAAAACGGTATGTAACTGTACTTAGGTGGTGCCCACATGTACTCAAGGGTTAGTACTTGGGGGGAGGGTGGAGGGTGGGGTATAGTAGAGAGACCCAGTAGGGACACGTGGTCGGGGTTCGTAGGACATAGAACATAGTTTGTATCTGACCGTTAAGTAAAGAATGTACTATCATATGTACAAAGTTACGGTAAGAGGGTTTTAGTAGGGTGGGAGAAGGAGAGGGAGTCTCAGGTTTTCAGGCAAGATGTGTAGACACAGAGAAAACGACAGAGCGTATGTCACAGTAGTAATGGCAGAAAGATTTAAGGTATATATACACAATCATATAACATAAACACAAAAAGAAAGACCGAATGAAGTGAGACCTATTAACCGAGGTCAAAGTAGGTCGAGTAATCTTGATTAAGTTTACATAAGAATAATTGCCGACTCATTATGAGGTAACACATATACATGGTGTCGAAAGAATAGGTAAGTAGAAGACTACCTGTAGATCTAACAAATGTACAGGACCGATAATATTTGTCACGACGTTACTTGTAACCCCATGTACACAGAGAAAGTTAAGACCAAAGGAGACACACATACGGGTCGTCACCCTAACGACTCAGTATTCCGTCAAGATAAACGTTAAAAAAATTCCTTAGAGGTGTGACAAGAGGTATCACCGACATGATCAAACGTAAGGGTGGTTGTCAGATTCTCCCAAGGGAAAAGAGGTGTGGGAGAGGTCGTAAATAACGAACATCTGAAAACCTAACGTCGGTAAGACTGACCACACGTTACCATGGAGTAACACCAGAACTAAACGTAAAGAGACTATTACTCACTACAACTCGTAGAAAAGTACACAAACAATCGGTAGGCATACAGAAGAAGCCTCTTTACAGATAAATCAATAAACCGGGTAAAAAACTAACCCAGCAAAATAAAAGACCTTAACTCGACGTATACAACGACCATATAAAAACTCTAATCAACAAACAGTCAACGAAACAAACAATAATAAAAGAGGGTAAGTCTTCCGACAGAAAAGTGGAACGAATATTAAAGGAAACAACACGTCTTCGAAAATTAAAATTAATCTAGGGTAAACAAATAAAAACGAAAATAAAGGTCTTAAGACCCTCCACCTAGTATCTCCTAGGACGACACTAAATACAGACTCTCACAAAACGGATACAAGAGGAGATCCTCAAAATATCAAAGACCAGAATGTAAATCTAGAAATTAGGTAAAATTCAAATGAAAAAACACAATCTTTCACTAGATCAAAGTAAGAAAATGTTCACCAACTGGTCAAAAGGGTCGTGGTGAACAATTTCTCTAACAGAAATGAGGTACCATATAAGAACGGAGGAAACACCTTCTATTCCACAGGTATACACACACCTAAATAGAGACCCGAAAGATAAAACAAGGTAACTAGATATAAAGACAGAAACACGGTCATGGTATGACAAAACTACTGACACCGAAACATCATCTCGGACTTCAGTCCGTCCAACTAAGGAGGTCAAGGTAAGAAGAAAGAGTTCTAACCAAACCGATAAACTCCAAAAAACATAAAGGTATGTTTAGAACTTTAATAAACAAGATCAAGACTCTTTTTATGGCGACCATCGAACTATCCCTAACGTAACTTAGACATCTAACGAAACCCATCATATGAGTAAAAGTGATATAACTAAGAAGACTAGGTACTTGTACCATATAAAGAGGTAGATAATCACAGGAGAAACTAAAGAAAGTAGTCACAAAATATCAAAAGACATATATCCAGAAATCAAACAAATCCATCTATATAAGGATTCATAAAAGAAGAAAAACAACGTTACTAAGACATAGAAACATTCATTCTGTTAGTGCTACACAAAAAGAAAAAAAACAATAGGATCACAATATATAACCGACCGTAACGACTTTACGTAAACGTTATCAGACGTAGTTGACAATTGAACGACTCTACTTGACATACCTGACAGTCCCCTAGTAAGTATGATATATGTACCCGTCGGGGTGTGATGGAGTCAACAGTGATCTTCATTTCTCGGACGGACGGTTACGTCCTCTATCCTCTGGGTCCAAGTCAGGGATCCAAACCTTCTAGAGGAAGTCCTCCCGTACCTTTGAGTGAAGTGATAAGAACTGACCTCTTCGGATACCTGTCTCCTCGGACCACCCGATACCAGGTATCCCAGCGTTTCTCACCTGTACTGACTTCACTGAATCGTGTGTTTATCCTAGTGTGAAGGAGTATCGTGTCGTTGTCTTCCCTCAAACAAAATGGAAGGTGGGGTGATTTGATAATCTCGATTAAAACATTAATCACTTTTTATGTTTCAAGTCTAATACAAATAAGTTAATCTAAAATGGATTTTTTATATGATAACGTTTTGTTTACTCTAACACTTTGAATCTTTTGTCAGTGACTCAAAACTAAATATCAGAAACCGAAAAAAAAGAAATACTCACTAAATCTGTTTTTATTTTTATTTTTATTTTTTGGATTATAAACAATTCATGTAAAAGAGATATAATTTATTAAACCAAAAAATGTTGTTTGGATATAACATCTTTAATAAGGGATACATAGGGGATTTAATTGTGGAGTACCCTTACAAATTTCTAACATATTGAAGAGGTTTCAACATCAGATCAGTCAAGTCAAGTCAAACCAGTGAGTCAGCAGACTCTGGGGTACCTGACGTCGTACGGTCCGGAGGGATAGGTAACGGTTGTGGGCCTCAACTGAGTGTGAGTATAGGTAGTCACTACGGTTGGTTAGTAGAGTAGGAGACTGGAGGAGAAGAGGAGGACGGAAATTAGAAAGGGTCGTAGTCCCAGAAAAGTTTACTCAGTCGAGAAGCTTAGTCCACCGGTTTCATAACCTCAAAGTCGAAGTCGTAGTCAGGAAGGTTACTTATAAGTCCTGACTAGAGGAAATCCTACCTGACCAACATAGAGGAACGTCAGGTTCCCTGGGAGTCCTTAGAAGAGGTCGTGGTGTCAAGTTTTCGTAGTTAAGACGTCACGAGTCGAAAGAAATACCAGGTTGAGAGTGTTGGTATGTACTGATGACCTTTTTGGTATCGAAACTGATCTGATCACTTTTCGAAACTGAAAACTGATCAAATTATTCTCTATAATTACCACAAATTCGTTTCTAAATAAGTTGACGGGTGATTTTGAAATAATACATCCGAAAGGATAATTAAATAATAACAGAAGTAAAAGTAGATTAAGTCATATTAAGTAAAATGAATTTTATACTCAAACTCGATTTTTAATATGATTCCGTAAATAAGAAGTATTTAATTACTTGATTAATTATACTTTACTTGATTAATTATAAGATTAATGAACATAAGTTCCTAGTTTAGTTGTAAAGACCTATTAAAAAAACTTATCATGGAAAATCACAGATTAAAAATTATAAAAGTAATTTTAGTAGTAAAGAGAACAGTATTAAAAGGTAATTTTAATATATTTTGTTTATATTTACAAGTCGTGTTGACCCATTAGAATAAAAAAACGTCAAAATTTTAGACTTTAGTAGATGGGACTCATTATAAATCAAGATTAAATTTTACACTGAAAATTTTACTTTTACATATGTATCCGAAAAAAAAAAAAAACGTAAAATTTGATATTTGTATTGTAAGGAAAAACCCTCTTACCTTGGATAAATATTCACAAAATCTCATAGTATAGTGACATGTTCAAATTTAAACTCTCGGACTTTTATAAAAAACAATTCAAATATGAAATTTCATAAAAAGATAATTTTCAATAAAAATTTTAACAAATAAGTCAAAATTATAAACTTATCTAGTAAAATTAACTACTTAAACATTAAAAATTTCGTAGATTATTCAATTAGTAAAATTGTAAAATAAAAATCTAATTTTATATTTGTTTAGGACCCATTACTCTAAAAATAAACTAGTTTACACGATGAACCCAAGTCACATCGGAAAATCACAATCACTGTTGATGTAGACAAACGTGTTTGTCGTAGAGACTCCTCACTTCAAGAAACAAGACCACCTCTCATTCGGACGAATGGAAGGACGGGATAATAACTGGAGCTGAAACTGGACCGACCTGGTGGGAGTGTCCTTACCTCCATTATTTCAGGAGACCGACTGAGTTCGGACTCAAATTCGATTCGTCTATATTAGTTAGTGGATTTTAATTGACAACACCAAAACACTACACCTGTAAATGACCCCTGTCTCGACTCTAGTGGTTTGTGGTAAGTAAATTCAAAAGTCCCGACAGAGTCTCTTCCTAGTTCCCATAAAATTGATCATAAAGTCCTTGACAAATGGTCTAAGTCTCATGTCTCTATACTAGAATGTCCGTTTTTTTCTTTTTTCCTACCTGAATGACTGAATATTTGTTCCTCAATTTTTCTCGATTTTACGGAAGTCCTTTATAATCAAAAGAATTAAATAGAGTTTGAAACTAACCCGATTTGAGTAATTGTCGAGTGTAAAGAGATAACTATACAGAAATTCTTCGTTTTATCAATCGAAGAATTTTAGTTAAGACCTTATAATCTTTTTCCTAACATGACACAAATCTAGATGAAAAGTCCTACAATGAGGTTTTCAGAACGAAGAAGAGGGGGATGAGTAGAAAGGGTTTCATAAAATCACGAAGATTTCTAGTTCTAATAGAATTGACAAACTTTACTGGGACAGAGGATTTAAGGTTAAGGTGAAACTGGAAAGGGGAAAATTGAAGTGGGGGCCTTAGGTGTGTTATAAATTGTCTTTTTCCTTCTTCTTCTTCTCCTTCCCGGGGAAATTGGTCCATTTCGTCTCGATACACATCGTGAGATTAGACAGGTCGTTCTTCGTCCCAACAAAGAACATCTCTCCAAACCTTGTAGGACAGTTGACCAACAGTGACTATTTACACAGAAGTCGGAACCTCTTCTCTTCACTTTATGGTAATCGGATAAAGAGAGAATGACTTCAAGATGTACGTGATCGTTTAGTAAACCGACCTCTGGTGCACAATTATATAAAATCAGATAACACATATGTAGTAATAACCCTAACAACAAGAAAGGGGAACAGATTTGATCTACCATCCGGGAATCTCTAACACAGAATCTACAAAACATCGTGAAGGGTGTTTTGGATAGTATTTTGACACATGACACATCAGTAACCCGAAGGGACCACCCAGTCTATCATTTCTTAGACGGACGTTACATCCTCTGGACCCAAACTAGGGACCCAACCCTTCTAGGGGACCTCCTCTCGTAACCGTTGGGTGAGGTCATAAGAACGAACCTCTAGGGGTACCTGTCTCCTCGGACTGTCCGATGTAAAATACACATACTTACTTGACTACTCTAAATAAATAGAACTTTATAATGAGTGTTATCAAAATAAGAATTTATTTTAGAGTCAAAACCCCGAAGGGACTACCGAGTCACCACTTTTTAGACGGACAGTTACGTCCCTTATATTCAAGTTAGGGACCATGTCCTTCCATGGTGTACCGCGTCCTTTTGACTCGGCTACTCGGTTTTGATGACTCGGATGTACGGTGTTGAGACTTCGGGAGTACGGATCTCAGACATGAGGTGTTGTTCTCTTCGATGACGTTACTCTTCGGGTACGTGACACTTATCTCTTTCGGACGTGTGTCGTTATTTCTGGGTCGTGTCGGTATTTAGTTAGTTATTTAATTTTTTTTTTAGACTCCAAAATGAAGGTACTAAACCTCCGTGAACTTTTTGAAGGACCGTACCGTGTGAAAATTTAGTTTATGATATGGTACTATTTCTCTCATTTATTAGAGAGATACGACTATTATCTTTTAGTACTATTTAAAGATATCTATTGTGCGAACTTTCAGGACAATTTTCTATTATCTTAAGACTACGTCCTTTTAGTCTTTAAGTTTGGTCATTAGACGAGAACCAATGTTCAAATAGTCTTCAACATTCTCTTAGAATAGTGTAACAAGGTGTTTCTTACGTAACAAAGAGACTCTCCCACCTCCCGTACAGTGGAGGGGTCGAACTATCAGAAATATATCCCGAAAGAAATTCTCGAACTGGTTTTAAAAGAGTCGGTCGACAAGTACCGTAGAAACTTCATTTATACCAATACTTGTTGGAGAGATTTTGAGACTTTGAACGGAAACGTACAGTGAGTTTTCATCTTTTGGCCCCACTCGGTAGGACAATACGAGAGTCAAGTCAAGTCAAGTCAGTGAGTCAGTACAGACTGGGAAACACTGGGGTACTTGACGTCGTGTGGTCCGGAAGGACAAGTTGTGGTTGAGGCCTCAAGTGAGTTTGAGTGCAGGTAACTCAGCCACTACGGTAGGTTGGTAGAGTAGGAGACAGCAGGGGAAGAGGAGGACGGGGGGTTAGGGAGGGTCGTAGTCTCAGAAAAGGTTACACAGTTGAGAAGCGTACTCCACCGGTTTCATAACCTCAAAGTCGAAATCGTAGTAAGGAACGTTTCTTTAGGGTCCCGACTAGAGGAAGTCTTACCTGACCCACCTAGAGGAACGTCATGTTCCCTGAGAGTTCTCAGAAGAGGTTGTGGTGTGAAGTTTTCGTAGTTAAGAAGTCACGAGTCGAAAGAAGTGTCAGGTTGAGCGTGTAGGTATGTACTGGTGACCTTTTTGGTATCGGAACTGATCTACCTAGAAACAACCGTTTCATTACAGAGACGAAAAGTTATATGACAGATCCAACCAGTATTGAAAAGAAGGTTCCTCATTCGTAGAAAATTAAAGTACCGACGTCAGTGGTAGACGTCACTAAAACCTCAGGGGTTTTTATTTCAGACTGTGACAAAGGGGTAGATAAAGGGTACTTCACTACCCTGGTCTACGGTACTAGAATCAAAAGACTCACAACTCGAAATACGGTTGAAAAAGTGAGACAAGAAAATGAAAGTAATTCTCCGAATAATCAAGGAGAAGTGAAAGACGGTATTCCTAAAACAGTAGACGTATAGACTCCAATAACGATAAAGAGGGTCGTTAGAACTAAGGTCGAACACGAAGAAGGTCGGGTCGCAAAGAGTACTACATGAGACGTATATTCAACTTATTCGTCTCACTGTTATGTGTCGGAACTGTATGAGGAAAAGGATAAACCTTGGTCAGACAACAACGTACAGATCAAGATTGACAACGAAGGACTGGATGTATATCCAAAGAGTTCTCCGTCCAGTCCACAAGACCATAAGGGTATAGAAAGTCTTAAAAGGTGACAAATAACAAACAATACGAGAGTGACCTCCATAATAGAGAACGGAATTCATTAGGAGTGAGTGGTGTACTTATTTAGGTAAAGGTTTGGGTTACAGGTCCCCTAAATCTAACATCCACTTACTTTTTCTCTCTGTCTCCTACTCAAATAAGGATATCTCTAACGATTAACCAAACATGAAAGATTCCAACTTTATTAATTTTACTCTTCAAATAGTTAAATTGATCTCTTTTTTTTAAAGTTTCGTAAACTAAGTATGACATGTAAGTAATCATTTAGGTGAAGTATACTATAGAAATAGTACATATTTAAATAACAACAACAAATCAGTGATTCACTGAGACTCCGATTGTAAATCGGAACAGTAATAAATAAAAATTTGTCTTATATAAAGTACTATATTAAAAAATTTGAAATAAAATTCGAAACGACCCAGAAGTAACACCGTACGTCCGAAAGAGATGAACGTCACGTTGCCGAAGAGATCGACCACTCGTGTCAGAGATCTCCTGTACCCGAGTCATCAACACCGAATATTTGAGAGATCAACGTGGAACGTCCGAATCAACGGGGAACCGTGTACCCCTAGGTAAGAAACGTAACCTTTCACCTAAGAATTGGTGATCTGGTGGTCCCTTCGGGGGGAGTACTATATTAAACTATTTTACCTTCTCGACTAATTTTAGTCTTCTAAGATTGATCAATGGATCAAACCCTGTACAGTGTTTTTGAAAACTCATAGTAATTAAAGTAAAAGTTTTATAAAATTCTCATTTTGGTTCATTGAAATTCTCAGGAAAGTTTCTAAGAGTAAAGATTTTTTTGTTTTTCTTTTTAAGAGTAAAGATACAGGGTCTATTTTTAGTAGTTTATCCTCATACCACTATTTTGGGTTTTATCGGAAATCATTAAAATTAAGACAAAGTCCGACGAAAAAATACGGGATTACAATTAAAGAGTGACTAAGTATACTTAATCTGGTTTTTTCTTTGACTTTTTATACACTAGGGGAGGATATTTACGGTTGGAATTACGGCGACAACGACGATTCAGTGTAGTCAGTACAGGTTGAGACACGCTGGGGTATCTGTCGTCGTATGGTCCGAGGAGACAGGGACCCTAAGAGGTCCGTTCTTATGAACTCACCCAACGGTAAAGGAAGAGGAACTATCACTACTTTATTTATGTGGATGTATAATTTATACTAAAAAAAAGAAAGTGTATCATAGAGATAAATTTCGGGTAAAAAAGAATAAATCAGAAAAAGAGAAATCACAAGTTTGTCACATACAACGAAAGTTCTCCTGTAAGTCAATTTAGTCCCAGTGAAGACACTTTGACGTATAATATTTGACAGGAACTGGACAAATTGACTTTTATTGAAAATAATTTCAGTGAGTCCTCAAAGTAAGTATGTTTGTGTTTATTGTGTGTAAAGAAGGTACTAGACCTTCAATGAGTTTACATCGACTCCTTATTTGTTAAGAAGGAAAATTTATAATTATGTCTTTTACCCGATCCTCTGTAATCTATAGAACTACTGTATATCATACCTTTGGACAATCCGTGAAGTCGGTAAGTTCACGTTGGTGTCTTTTTAGTACAGAAGTACCATTCTAAATACAAGATTTCATTCCCGGTTCTGGATTCTATTTCACCCCTTTTGTTTTATTTCGATTGTTTCTTATTTGGTTCGGACTTGTTTTCTTGTACGAAAGATTTCCTTCTATTTTATTAGTCTGTATAATTGGTCTCTAGTTTAACAGTTGTAGACAACCTAGTAGCTTTTTCGTTCTCTTAAAGTCTTTTTGTAGATGAAGACGAAATGACTGATACGGTTTCGGACACTGACACACTTAGTGTCGTTTGAGACCTTTTAAGAATTTCTCTACCCTTATGGTATGGTGGAGTGGACGGAGGACTTTGTAGAGATACGTCCAGTTCTTTGTTGTCAATCTTTACCTGCACCTTGTCGTCTGACCAAGGTTTAACCCTTTCCTCATGTAGTTCCGACATAAACAGTGGGGCGAATAAATTGAATATACATCTCATGTAGTACGTTTTATGGTCCGACCTACTCCGTGTTCGACCCTAATTCTAACGACCCTCTTTATATTTTTTGGAGTCTATACGTCTACTATGGTGGGAATAGTGTCTTTCAATTCTTCTTGATTTCTCGGAGAACTACTTTCACTTTCTCCTCTCACTTTTTCAACCGAATTTCGAGTTCAACCGTTTTTTGATTCTAGTAACGTAGACCAGAGTAGTGAAGTACCGTTTATCTACCCTTTTTTACCTTTGTCACTCTCTGAAATAAAACCCCCCGAGGTTTTAGTCACGTCTACTACTCACGTCGGTACTTTAATATTCTACGAACGAGGAACCTTCTTTTAGATACTGGTTGGATATATTGTATAATTTTTCGTCTCTATAATGAAACGGTTGTTCAAGGTAGATCAGTTTCAATACCAAAAAGGTTATCAGTATACACCTACATCCTCAACCTGGTATTTCTTTCGACTCGTGGTCACTTAACTACGAAAACTTCAGACCACAACCTCTTGTGAGAACTCTCAGGGAACCTGATGTTCCTATAGGTTGGTAAGTTAGGATTTCCTTTAGTCATGACTTATAAGTAAGTTTCCTGACTACGACTTCGACTTTGAGGTTATGCAACCGGTAGACTATGCTTCTTGACTAAGTAACCTTTTCTGGCACTGCGACCATTTCTAATTTCCGTCCTCCTCTTCCCCTGTTGTTTCCTACTCTACCAACCTACCGTAGTGACTAAGATATCTGTACTTAAACTCGTTCGAGGTCCGTAACCCTACCTGTCCCTTCGGACTCAGGACGTGAGGTACCCCGACGTTTCTCAGTCTGTGATGACTCGTTGGCTTGACTTGACTTGTATCAGTTATATTAAGATATGGTGACTCAGGTGAAAGAGTAGACATATTGTTTTCTAAAGATCTGTAATATTTTGTTCTTTTGACCGGTATACTTTCCTTTTTTACTTATCGGTCACATTTGTTTTGAGGTCATCCTGGGTACATAAGTTCTAAATTTCCTTTTGTATTACTCCTATTTTGTAACTCCTTAGAACAGTCTCTTTATAGTTTTATAAGATATTGAGTTTTTATATTATTGAATGGACTTTTCAAGTGACCCATCCAAATTGGTGTTTAATTTAGAACGTCTTCTCTCTAAGTCATTAGAACTTCTGTCTAACTTCTATATAATTATTTACTTTCTTACTATTTACTAACTTATCATTATTGTCTAAGAATTATATGTCCCTGATTGTATGTCATAATTGTCAACATTGTATGTATTAAACATATATTTGTCCTATATAAACCTCAGGTTCTTCCTTTTTTCTCTTACCACGTCTTTTGTCATAAACTTGTTTATTAACGACTTTATAGAGTTCTATTTACCTGACCTTACCCACTTAAATCGAGTCTACTGGTAATATAGATGATGACTCCCGTCCTTAGGGAGTCTCCTTTACCTCATCGGTAGTACCAGTTGTTTTCTCAAACTTTACGTCACGAACCTACGTTAGAGTTTTTGTTGTCTTACTAGAGACAGGTAGAGGTTCCGTTTGGTAAGTTATAGTGTCAATAGGTTCCGATACGGGGTTGGTCATTACGACTTCTTTGACTTCAACTTGTCAAAATCCTTCTGGATGTTCTAGAAAATCTTGATTGTGGGTTTTTTCTACAGGAAAAGTAATATCCCCCGACCTTACGTTTTCATCCTTCAGTTCTTTGTGGACCTCATTGTCCTTTTAAACCGGAACCTTACGCCTGACTTCGTCCCGTTTCTGATTATCTCAAGACAGTTCTTTTACGTGACCAGTATCGTTTGTGGGAGAAGGTTGTTGCGTTCTCTTCTGAGATGTGTGCCTGTAGTGGTTTACCAGTTGTGGCTTTAGTCTAACTAAGATAAGAAACGTCGGTTTCTACCTCTTGGAGATATGTCAGTTGTTTTTGTTCTGGTCCTCGACTGACGCCGAGTCTAGTACTTGAGGAATAACGGTTTAAGTCTGAGTTTCACTTCTTTCATCCCTTTTGACGATCTGGTAAGTCCATACTCAATTTAGTTTAGGGAATACTAATATGTCACCTTCACTCTTTATCTAAATTCCCGGATCCAGACTATCTATCTCACGGACTACTTGATACCCTACTCCAAACACTGTAACATGTCCTATGTCCCTACTTCTGGTAGGGGTACCTTTTCTTTAGGTTTTTTCGTTTTACCGACAGACCCCTCCGGAATGTTCATCGACACTTTTCTTCTTTCTGTTTTTCGTTTCCTCTTTTCCTTTCTATATTCGTACACTTACGTCTCAAGGTTTCTTATCGTTCTTCTCTATTCTTTGGGAAGAAGTCACTAGTTGTTTCTTTATCTCCTTTTCTTGTCTTACCCTTTCTGATCTCTAGAGAA
>SJYO01037955.1:23690040-23811896 GCA_006410555.1 Capra ibex
TTCTGGTCCTCGACTGACACCGAGTCTAGTACTTGAGGAATAATGGTTTAAGTCTGAGTTTAACTTCTTTCATCCCTTTTGGCGATCTGGTAAGTCCATACTGGATTTAGTTTAGGGAATACTAATATGTCACCTTCACTCTTTATCTAAATTCCCGGATCTAGACTATCTATCTCACGGACTACTTGATACCCTACTCCAAACACTGTAACATGTCCTCTGTCCCTACTTCTGGTAGGGGTACCTTTTCTTTAGGTTTTTTCGTTTTACCGACAGACCCCTCCGGAATGTTCATCGACACTTTTCTTCTCTCTGTTTTTCGTTTCCTCTTTTCCTTTCTATATTCGTACACTTACGTCTCAAGGTTTCTTATCGTTCTTCTCTATTCTTTGGGAAGAAGTCACTAGTTGTTTCTTTATCTCCTTTTCTTGTCTTACCCTTTCTGATCTCTAGAGAAATGCTTTTAATCTCTATCGTTCCCTTGTAAAGTACGTTTCTACCCGAGTTATTTCCTGTCTTTACCATACCTGGATTGTCTTCGTCTTCTATAATTCTTCTCCACCGTTCTTATGTGTCTTCTTGACATGTTTTTTCTACCAGTACTGGGTCCATTAGTACTACGACACTAGTGATTAGATCTCGGTCTGTAGGACCTTACACTTCAGTTCACCCGGAATCCTTCGTAGTGATGCTTGTTTCGATCACCTCCACTATTTTAAGGTCGACTCGACAAAGTTTAGGACTTTCTACTACGACACTTTCACAACGTGAGTTATACGGTCGTTTAAACCTTTTGAGTCGTTACCGGTGTCCTGACCTTTTCCAGTCAAAAGGAAGGTTAAGGTTTCTTTCCGTTACGGTTTCTTACGAGTTTGATGGCGTGTTGACGCGAATAGAGTGTACGATCATTTAAGTACGAGTTTTAAGAGGTTCGGTCCGAAGTCGTTATGCACTTGGCACCTGAGGGACTACCAAAATCTTTTCCGTCTCCTTGGTCTCTAGTTTAACGGTGGTAGGCGACCTAGTACCTTTTTCGTTCTCTCAAGGTCTTTTTGTAGATAAAGACGAACTAACTGATACGGTTTCGAAAACTGATACACCTAGTGTTATTTGACACCTTTTAAGACTTTCTCTACCCTTATGGTCTGGTGGACTGGACGGAGAACTCTTTAGACATACGTCCAGTCCTTCGTTGTCAATCTTGACCTGTACCTTGTTGTCTAACCAAGATTTATCCTTTTCCTCATGCAGTTCCGACACATAACAGTGAGACGAATAAATTGAATATGCGCCTCATGTAGTGCTCTTTGCTACCCGACCTTGTTCGTGTTCGACCTTAGTTCTAACGGTCCTCTTTATAGTTATTGGAGTCTATACGTCTACTGTGGTGGGAATACTGTCTTTCATTTCTCCTCGATTTTTCGGAAACCTACTTTCACTTTCTGCTCTCACTTTTTCAACCGAATTTCGAGTTGTAAGTCTTTTGCTTCTAGTACGTAGACCAAGGTAGTGAAGTACCCTTCATCTACCCCTTTGTCATCTTTGTCACAGTCTGAAATAACAAAACCCGAGGTTTTAGTGACGTCTACCACTGACGTCGGTACTTTAATTTTCTGCGAATGAGGAACCTTCTTTTCAATACTGGTTGGATCCATCATATAAGTTTTCGTCTCTGTAATGAAACGGTTGATTCCAGGAAGATCAGTTCCGATACCAAAAAGGACACCAGTACATACCTACACTCTCAACCTGACACTTCTTCCAACTTGCGGCTTCTTAACTACGAAAACTTGACACCACAACCTCTTCTGAGAACTCTCAGGGAACCTGACGTTCCTCTAGGTTGGTCAGGTAAGATTTCCTCTAGTGGCGACCCTAAAGAAACCTTCCTTACTACGATTTCGACTTTTAGGTCATGAAACAGGGGGATCCACTTCTCAACTGAGTAACCTTTTCTGAGACTACGACCCTCCCTAACCACCGTCCTCCTCTTCCCCTGTTATCCCCTACTCTACCGACCTACCGTAGTGCCTAAACTACCTGCACTCAGACTCACTTGAGATCCTCTACCACTACCTGTCCCTCCGGACCGCACGACGTTAAGTACCCCAGTGTTTCTCAACCTGTACTGACTCGCTGACTTGACTTGACTTGACTTGACTATCTAAATTCTTTGCCTGACTTAAATTTCGTTATGTTTCTTTTTCTTTTGGAAAGGACCCGTATAATATAGTTTAACTATTTTTCACTTTATTTCACTAAAGAATTTTCATCAATTTTTTTTCATATGCAATATATGAACCCTGTTGTTGACTTTACTATCGACTAAGAAGTAGACTTCGCTAATTTTGGGGTTTTGTTACGGGTCAAAGAATCTTCAAAAACAACATCTTTTGCGTATTTGTTTATATGTTTAATTATTTGGTAATTGAGTCTTATCTCTAGTTTGTCCTTATAGGAAGTTTTATTTAGTCTCGACAATCCTGAGACAGTCGTCGTCTGAACCTCGATACTTTTTACGACTTCAGTTATCGGAACTTTTCTCCTTCCCTTTTTGTTTGTTTATTTTTGTCACTTTTCTTTTTTTTTTCAACCTTTTGAATGTGAATTGTATTCGATGTACACTATTATTTACATTCATCAATGTATAATATTAATTTTCCGTCTCTAACAGTTTATCTTATACTTTTGCTCTGAGTTCTCCACATAAAATTTATATTACTGACTACTGAATTGTGTGTACGTACAACTTTCATCTTTATAATTTTAAAAATTTTATAGTGTACATTCTACATCTCTTGATCATACGACAACGACGACGCAGCGAAGTCAGCACAGGCTGAGACACGTTGGGGTATTTGTCGTCGGGTGGTCTGAGGAGGTAGGAGCCCTAAGAGGTCCGTTCTTGCGACCTCACCTAACGGTAAAGGAAGAGGTTACGTACTTTCACTTTTCACTTTAACTTCGACGAGTCATCGCAGACTGAGAAGGGCTGGGGTACCTGACGTCGGATGATCCGAGGAGGCAAGTACCCTCAAAGGTCCGTTCTCATGACCTCACCCCACGGTAACGGAAGAGGCTTTCTTGATCATATTGACGTAAGTATAGTGTGTTTCATCTGTAGTTCTTTGATGCTCGATGATCTCTGTTCCTCCTTATAAAGAATTATTTTTCATCATAATCCTTATAAAGTATTATTTACTGGAATTTATTTTTCTCAGTAAAGAAAAGTTTTCGTATTATTAGTATTTATGTAAACGTGGATTACCATTTCCAAGTTTATTACTTTTCAACTGTCTTGATTTCCTTTTTTATTTTAGTATTAGTACCTATTTCCAAAAGTGTAGAGAGGGAATCATTAACTATCTTGAAAAATTTGTTTTTTATTATAGTCAAGTCAATGGGGTACTTAGTGTCGTCCGGTCCGGAGGGACAGGTAGTGGTAGAGGGCCTCAAGAGTGTCTGAGTGCAGGTAGCTCAGTAACTACGGTAGTCGGTAGAGTAGGAGTCAGCAGGGGAAGAGGAGGACGGGGGTTAGGGAGGGTCGTAGTCTCAGAAAAGGTTACTCAGTTGGGAAACGTACTCCACCGGTTTCATAACCTCGAAGTCGAAATCGTAGTAAGGAAGGTTCCTTTAGGGTCGCCACTAGAGGAAGTCTTACCTGACTAACCTAGAGGAACGTCAGGTTCCCTGAGAGTTCTCAGAAGAGGTTGTGGTGTCAAGTTTTCGTAGTTAAGAAGCCGCGAGTTGGAAGAAGTATCAGGTTGAGAGCGTAGGTATGTACTGGTGTCCTCTTTGGTATCGGAACTGATCTGCCTGAAATCATCCGTTTCATTACAGAGACGAAAACTTATATGACAGATCCAACCAGTAGTGAAAAGAGGATTCCTTATTCGTAGAAAAGTAAAGTACCGACGTCAGTGATAGACGTTACTAAAACCTCGGGTTTTGTTATTTCAGACTGTGACAAAGATGACAAAGGGGTAGATAAAGGGTACTTCACCACCCTGGTCTACGGTACTAGAAGCAAAAGACTAACAACTCGAAATTCGGTTGAAAAAGTGAGAGCAGAAAGTGAAAGTAGTTCTCCGAAAAAATCGAGGAGAAATGAAAGACAGTATTCCCACCACAGTAGACGTATAGACTCCAATAACTATAAAGAGGTCCGTTAGACCTAAGGTCGAACTCAGGTCGCAAAGAGTACTACATGAGACGGATATTCAATTTATTCGTCCCACTGTTATATGTCGGAACTACATGGGGAAAAGGATAAATCTTGGTCAGACAACAAGGTACAGGTCAAGATTGACAACGAAGGACTGGACGTATGTCTCAAGAGTTCTCCGTCCAATCCAGCAGAGCATAAGGGTAGAGAAAGTCTTAAAAGGTGTCAAATAACACTAGGTGTATCAGTTTCCGAAACCGTATCAGTTAGTTCGTCTTTATCTACAAAAAGACCTTGAGAGAACGAAAAGGGTACTAGGTCGCCTACAACCGTTAAACTAGAGACCAAGGAGACGGAAAAGATTTTGGTCGAACTTGTAGTCCCTGAAGTGCCAAGTGCATAACGACTTCGGACCGAACCTATTAAAACTCGTAATAAATGATTGTACACTCTACTCACGTTGACACGTCATCAAACTCGTAAGAAACCGTAACGGAAAGAAACCTTAACCTTCCTTTTGACTGGAAAAGGTCAGGACACCGGTAACGACTCAAAAGGTTTGAACGACCGTATAACTCACGTTGTGAAAGTGTCGTAATAGAAAGTCCTAAACTTTATCGAGTTGACCTTAAAGTAGTGGAGGTGATTGAAACAAGTATCACTACGAAAGATTCCGGGTGAACTGAAGTGTAAGGTTCTACAGACCGAGATCTAATCATTAGTGTAGTAGTACTAATGGAGCCAGTACTTCTAAAAAAGACATGTTAAGAAGGCATATAAGAACGGTGGAGAAGAATTATAGAAGACGAAGACAATCCAGGTATGGTAAAGACAGGAAATAGCTCGGGTAGAAACGTACTTTACACGGGAACCATAGAGATTAAAAGAATTTCTCTAGAGATCAGAAAGGGTAAGACAACAAAAGGAGATAAAGAAACGTAACTAGTGACTTCTTCCGAAAGAATAGAGAAGAACGATAAGAAACCTTGAGACGTAAGTCTACGAATATAGAAAGGAATAGTTCTTATATCCTTGAAATTTTTGTCGTAGTTGGTTGGATTGTGTCGATGACAAAATTTTATAATATGGGGCTTTATGTCCTATGTCAAAGAAAAATTCGTGTTTACATTAACGATTCTCGTATACCGTCTAGTACTTGTTTCAACGTTATTTGACACTTTGAGACTGTAGAAAGTGTTAAGTGGATACAGACTATATGTTTATATATACATATATGCCTTACCTTACACAAACGAGCCAACATAGGATGAGACGTCGGAGTACCTGATATCGGACGGTCCGAGGAGACAGGTACCCTACAGGGTCCATTCTTATGACCTCACCTAACGGTACGGGAGGAGGTCTCCTAGAAAGACTGGGTCCCTAGTTTGGGTACAGAGAATCAAGAGGACGTAACCGTCCGTCCAAAAAATGGTAATCACGGTGAACCTTTAGGATATGTATATTTCTGATTATAAATCTGATACATTTCTTGAGTTTTATTATTTTTCTGTCGAGTTATTTTTACTTGGTTTCTAATCTGGTACACAGGTTTTGGAATCCGGGTGTCTGGTTTATACCACACTTTTGACAAAAACGTACTGAGTGTTTGATTCTTAAAAAACTTCAAAACTCTTCTGTAAGTTGTATAATCTGAAGTCTATCTACTTTTAAAGTTTGGTGTCACTCTATCGCACGTTGTTGATTTACTGATTTTAAATTTGTAATTTGTTCTGACGGTTGTGATTTTCCACATTTCATACACCTTGACTTTTAGAACACGTGACGAACACCAGTAAACTTTACCATCAAACTTTTTTTAAAAAAAAGTCAAAGAATATTTTAAATTTTTGAATTGCCGGGTCGTTAAGTGAGAATAAATGATTTCTTTAAATTTTTGTACAGTTCTTTTTCTAAACACGTCGTTATAAATACCAATAACTTTCCTCTGTCTAAGATTTGTGATAAACTAAAGTAAATATTCTTAAAGTTCTTATCCGTTTTGATTGTTACCACTATCTTTAGTATTGTCCCACATACCTTTCCCCGGGATTTTCTAAAAGCACAGTACACGTAAAAAATGTATATTTAAGTCCACAACTAATAGGTTTACACAAATGATCACTTTCGGACTTACCACATAATTCTAGACACGTAAAATGAAAAAGTTGAAAATGAAGTAATTTTTTTTTTTTTCGATAACTTTACTCTAATAACTTCATATATCCTTTTAGGTTATATAGTATTACATATACCGGTCTACTACTAAACTGAGGTTCCGATTTAATTCTATAAATAATGTATCCAAAAAAATTGTCCTTTGGTCATAATAACCAAAATCCTTCTACTCAACTCGACGTTAACGAATTTCCTTCCTCTTCTGCTACATAGTTCCTCACTACCTCTTGTCGTCTTACCGACATGTTAAGTCCCTTATCCAGACATCGTGAACTCTACTTCTTATGTCTAACCGAGAATAGTCTTACTTTAGAGAGTTGTCCTTTATGATCGTGAAATGGGTGTTTAGTCCGTTTACTACTTTTATAACGGAATCATAAACAATTTTTAAAGGAACTGTAAACAATTAGATTGGACATCCGACAATTAGGATTTAAATTTAGAACTATAATAGACCCACCTGTCTGTTCACATACATACCTACTAACTTATCTACTTAAATATATTAGTAACAAAGAGACCAAATAGTCACGAAGGACATGTCTAATAACTAGGGAGACTTTGGGTAATCAGGAAAATTTTTTATACATACATAAATAAATAAATACATACATAAACCGACGTAGTCTAAAATAAACATTGTAAGTCCTAGAAAACAACGTTCCGGTCCCGAAGAGAGGTCAACACCGTGAGTCTAAGAGTTCACAACCGACCGAGTCATCAACGACGTGAGTCTGAATCGACAGGGTTCAGTACACTATAGAATTCAAAGGTCTGGTCCCTAACTTGAGTGTAGGGGACGTAACTGTCCACTTAAGAATTGGGGATCTGGTGGTCCCTTCAGGGTGTACTAAGAACTACATGGTGAAACGATTTCTACCACTTTTTAATGATGATTCATTAGAACATCTCTTTCTTTCTTTTTTCACGACTTAAAACCCTTTTAAGGTGTTAGAATAAGTCTCTATTAACATGAGATAGTGGTGGAAACCTAGTCTCTACTTTGAAGATAGGAAATATTCTTACGAAAAGTTTAATGTTTTTTTTTTTTTTTTAACATTCATGGAATTTCACAGGAATTTAATTTTGATGATATAACGAGATTGATGGTTTTAATAATATTTGAAAATTTAGACGGTGAAGGGAATCAGAAACATTTGAACTTAAAGGTAAAGTGGTAGTTTATTTAAATAAAAGTAACAAGTAATAAATGAAGTAGCAACACGATGGATAATACGGTGTTGATACGTGATACTAAAATATCAATGTCTTCTACCTGAAGAATATCCCCAAATTCTATGTTTTGTATTACAAACGAAATTTTTCGTACTTTTTGGGTTAATCCAAACATTGGACATTCACGAAAGAGTTCAAAGTCTTCGTGACTTTCACGAAATACTAACTAATTATTTTCATTGATCTAAATTACAAAGGTAATAACCGATAGGTTGTCGTCGTCCATCCTTGTTCCACATTAAACATGTCTTTTGTCAACTTTTCTAAAAGGAATTGTGAAACCTGTGGGTCTTTTCAGTGAAAAGTCTCCAGAACTGAACTCTCTCTTTAAAAAAACTGATAAAATTCACATACGTAAAGTTACACTCTTATATACTCATTTACCTATTTTCTTTAAGAATTAACATAACTCAAAATGATATAATTATATTAAAATAAATACGAAAGTATCTCGGTCTGAGGACGTCCTATAAGATGTCAACTCTCTAGTAAAGTATGGTGTCAAGGAAATGTCGTATTGGAAACACAACACGAATCAGTACAGACTGTGAGACACCGGGATACCTGACATCTACCGGTCCGAAGAGACAGATACCTTTAAAGGTCCGTTCATATGATCTCACTGGATTGTCTTCGTCTTCTATAATTCTTCTCCACCGCTCTTATATGCCTTCTTGACATGTTTTTTCTAGAAGTACTGGGTCTATTAGTGTTACCACACTAGCGAGTGGATCTCGGTCTAAAAGACCTTATACTTCAGTTCACCCAGAATCTTTCGTAGTGATACCTGTTTCAATCACCTCCAGTACCTTAAGGTCACCTCGATAAAGTTTAGGACTTTCTATTACGACACTTTCACGACGTGAGTTATACGGTCGTTTACACCTTTTGAGTCGTCACCGGTGCCTGATCTTTTCCAGTCAAAAGTAAGGTTAGGGTTTCTTTCCGTTACGGTTTCTTACGAGTTTGATGGTGTGTTAACGTGAGTAGAGTGTACGATCATTTCATTACGAGTTTTAATAGGTTCGGTCCGAAGTCGTTATGCACTTGACACTTGAAGGTCTACAAGTTCGATCAAAATCTTTTCCGTCTTCTTGTTCTCTAGTTTAACGGTTGTAGACGACCTAGTACCTTTTTCGTTCTCTCAAGGTCTTTTTGTAGATAAAGACGAAATAACTGATACGGTTTCGGAAACTGATACACCTAGTGTTATTTGACACCTTTTAAGACTTTCTCTACTCTTATGGTCTGGTGGACTGGACGGAGAACTCTTTGGAAATACGTCCAGTCCTTCGTTGTCAATCTTGACCTTTACCTTGTTGTCTGACCAAGGTTTATCCTTTTCCTCATGCACTTCCGGCATATAACAGTGGGACGAATAAATTGAATATAAGTCCCATGTAGTACTCTTTACGACACGACCTTCTTCATGTTCGACCTTAGTTCTAACGGCCCTCTTTATAGTTATTGGAGTCTATACGTCTACTGTGGTGGGAATACCGTCTTTCACTTCTCCTTGATTTTTCGGAGGACTACTTTCACTTTCTCCTCTCGCTTTTTCAACCGAATTTCGAGTTGTGAGTCTTTTGATTCTAGCACCGTAGACCAGGGTAGTGAAGTACCCTTTATCTACCCTTTTGTCACAGTTTCAAATAAAAAAACCCGAGGTTTTAGTGACGTCTACCAATAACGTGGTACTTTAATTTTCTACGAAGGAGGAATCTTCCTTTCAATACTGGTTGGATCTATCGTATAATTTTTCGTCTCTGTAATGAAACGGTTGTTTCCAGGCAGATCAGTTCCGATACCAAAAAGGTCATCAGTACATACCTACACTCTCAACCTGACACTTCTTTTGACTCACAACTTCTTAACTACGAAAACTTGACACCACAACCTCTTCTGAGAACTCTCAGGGAGCCCGACGTTCCTCTAGGTTGGTCAGGTAAAATTTCCTCTAGTCAGGACCCACAAGAAACCTTCCTGACTACGATTTCGACTTTGAGGTTATGAAACTGGTAGACTACGTTTCTCAACTGAGTAACCTTTTCTGACTACGACCCTCCCTAACCCCCGTCCTCCTCTTCGCCTGCCGGCTCCTACCCTACCGACCTACCGTAGTGGCTGAGCTACCTGTACTCAAACTCACTTGAGGTCCTCAACCACTACCTGTCCTTCCGGACCGTACGACGCTAAGTACCCCAGTGTTTCTCAGCCTGTGCTGACTCGCCGACTTGACTTGACTATCTCACCCAACGGTAAGGGAAGTCCCCGAGAAGGACTGGGTCCCTAGCTGGGCGTAGAGAACGTAGAGGATGAGACCGTCCGTCTAAACAATGGAGATCATGGTGGATCCTTCGGGTGTCGTATAGAATCCTATATCCAAATAACCGATGTCTTTTAAGATTTCGTCCACTTGAGCAAATCCTGGTTAGAGTGGAAAGAAGAAAAAAAAAGGAAGACAATCCATGTCAACGGAGAACGGAGACACATTAAGTATTATATATAACACAGAAATGCTTTGTAAGTATAAAACATTTGCAGCAATAAGAGTGGGAAAGTTTTAAGTACAGAGAAGAAGGGGTAAGAAAATCACAAGATGACAGATGATCCACTCTATCATCAAGAATTTAATGGATTATTATATTCGGTTTCTAATATCACATGTTATCACAACGGTAACAAAGATCGAGTACGTAAACAGGATAACCCTTATCCTTTGTTGCGTCTTACATAGGGTTTCAACTCCTTACTGGGTTGATTACTCGTATTCGTTGATCCACTTTCTAAAAATTTTTAAACTTTTAGTTGTTGTTTGTGACGTCAACTTTTAGTTTTCGGAAAACTATTAGGACTGTTCTTTCCCTCTTTTTATACAAAAGTATGACGTCTACCCGACTAATTTTATAAAGAAAGATCGTCTACTAATTTTATACGAGAGGACAAGATTTCTCTATTTAAGTGTCCGTTGTTATAAAAGTGATCACCCTTTCTTTATTTTATAAATTGAGTTTAACAAACTTTTTGTTCATTTAAGATTTCTTTTATCTGTGTAGATTTTTTTTTATTTCCTTCGGTCTTCTACTCTTCCTCCTTTGGATTTATAATATGTTATGTGTATAATATTACATTATATAAAACATACATATACATGTATAATATATAACATACATATATATGTATACATATACTTATGTATAGACGTACAAAAACAAGAAATAAAATTTTAGTATTATATCCTGTTATTATTAATAATATGATTATTTATCTTATACCTGAAAATTTTTTCATTAAATGATACTCAGTCCTTTAGGATCTAAAAGTTCCTACAAAACGACGACCCTTTATCTTAAATTTTATATATTATCCACCCTAGTCATATATTCTTGTTAACTATTATGTGAGTTTATAGGGATTAAAAAATACTATCTTTCATATTGAATAAAAATTGTAATGTAAATTATCATTTGTAGATCATATCAAAATAATGGACACCGGGGACCGGCTTACAATGCCGTAGACACTTGACTGACAACTGTTTATTTTCCTCTTTTTCCTTAAGAAAAGGAAATGTATGTGAAGAGCAATGAATCTTTTAACAGAAAATTTTTATTAGGTACAGTGTAATATGTTCAATTCATAATGACGATGGAAGGTTTCTTTATACTCTGTTGTATTTTGAGGTTTCGTATATCGTTTATCCATAACGTGTTGGTCACATGGAACCGAAACTATAAATTTATGAAAGGATAATATTCTTACTTTCTTTTGTATGGAACATTATTAATAACTGGGACACATATAGAAATAATTATCTTATCCTATTGATTTCAACCTTCTACAGTCTCTTTTCTATTCCGATTTAAATAGGTAGGAATTGAACGTAATGAATTGTGTCACACACTTCAGAGAAGTCAGTATAGACTGAGAAACGCTGCGATACCTGACATCGGGTGGTCCGAGGAGACAGGTACCCTAAGAAGTCCGTTCTTATGACTTCACCCAACGGTACGGGAGGAGGTCAACAGAGGACGTAACCGTCCGCTCATGAAATGGTGATTTGGATCTCCTTTGGTTTAAAGTAATGACAAACATTCTGTTCATTTTTAACCTTTAGGTTATCTTTTTATTTAAATCGAGATAGGTACCCTTTTACACCTAACGAAAATACCTTTTCTTCTGATATAATTATTTCCGACTTAGTCCCAAATAAGATAATTAGAACAAGACCTCAAAACACGGTCCAATGAATAAGTGTTTAACTCATTTTCTTCATCGAAACCTGACTTCTCAATATAGTCCAGGGGAACTTTATTAGAGAGACCAAACGATGAATTTTGTCTCACTCAAGATAATGAATAGAGTCATAGTCAAGTCAAGTCAAGTCAAGTCAGTAAGTCAGCACAGGCTGAGACACAGGGGTACTTAGTGTCGTGCGGTCCGGAGGGACAGGTAGTGGTAGAGGGCCTCAAGTGAGTCTGAGTGCAGGTAGCTCAGGCACTACGGTAGGTCGGTAGAGTAGTAGCCAGTAGGGGAAGAGGAGGACGGGGGTTAGGGAGGGTTTCAGAAAAGGTTACTCAGTTGAGAAGCGTACGCCACCGGTTTCATGACCTCAAAGTCGAAATCGTAGTAAGGAAGGTTTCTTTAGGGTCCCGACTAGAGGAAGTCTTACCTGACCAACCTAGAGGAACGTCAGGTTCCCTGAGAGTTCTCAGAAGAGGTTGTGGTGTCAAGTTTTCGTAGTTAAGAAGACACGAGTCGGAAGAAGTGTCAGGTTGAGAGTGTAGGTATGTACTGGTGTCTTTTTTTGTATCGGAACTGATCTGTCTGGAATCAGCCGTTTCATTACAGAGACGAAAACTTTTATGATATATCCAACCTTGTCTATTAAGTTTTACGGCCCCCAACTTTGGAGACTATATATTAGAGTACTTAGATGGTCCTGTTGATCCACAAAGACGATTGTGAGTCGACCTGAGTCACCGTAGAGTTGACCAGAAAGAGTACGAAGGTCAACCGACCGTTGAATCGGTCCCGAACCAGTCGGGACTCCATCAGATTCTACGGACCCAGACCGTCGTCTGGTCGATGAAAGACCCCACTGGGTTCATTGACCTGGTACCTAGAGAGTAATAGGTCGTTCAATCAGTCTCGAACGAGTGAATCGTCGTCTCAAACTTCTCGTTTTCGTTTCCAGGGTTACCCACTCACGAAAAGTTTAGAGACAAACGAACTTATTAGGGGAACCGGGTTTGTTCAAAGTACCGAATAGGTCTAAGTCTCCCACCCTTCCATCTAAAACAAAGAAACACTCTACCCCTCTTTATATCTATGAAAATGTTACCCACCGTTATGGTTCTGTTATGGAGACAGTTTACTACGGAAGATGAAGTCGTAAAGACCGTAAGAAACTATAAAACTTCAAAATACCCTCAGTAACTATCGTTAAAGTAACGAATATCATTGACGATAAACGATCAAACAAGTCGAGAAGTAAAAGAAACCAACATATATGTGAACGGTCCGAGGAGACAGGTACCTTAAGAGATCCGTCCTTATGACCTCACCCAACGGAAAAGGAAAGGGTCTCCTAGAAGGGTATCGTCCCTGGATTGGACGTAGAGGAGGTGACGTCTGTCCAAGAAATGGGAGAGTCGGTCGTCCCTTCGGGTATATGTTTCCTCCAGTTAGTTTAATTTTCAAGTTAAGTCATAATAAAGTATAATCGTACAATAAAAGAATTGTTTTTATTCAGACTTTGATGAAATTTAAACTTCGAAAAAAAAAAAAAAAAAAAAAAAAAAAACTCTTGTTTCTTCAGTAAGAAGTCATCCCTTCTTAAATGAATCCAACCAAATAAACCGTCTACAAAAACTGATATGTTCACTCTGGGGAAAGTTAAGTAATATGAACTGTAATATCTGTGGTGACTACGTGATGTTCGATTCAACCGTTTAGAAAAGAACTTGAAACTTTCGTCACATGTCATAACGACTATATCATTTCTACCTTGTTGTTTTCGTAATAGTTAAATTACCTGTTGTCTTTACAGTGTTTTAATAAAACTTCTGATGTAAACGAGTTTGTTGGAATTTTGCCTTGGAGTTTAAACTTCAGCTAAAGAATAATGTACGGTCACACCATCTTGAACGGTTACGAAAACAACAGTCGGACTCTGTTTCTTCATTTGCATGTTCAAATTGAGTCTCTTCCCGTGACTACGAACTGAACACAACCCTCTTTCATCTGTAGGAAATAAAACACCCAAGATATATGGAAGGAAGAGTCTTGACAGGGTAGGAAACCAAAAGGAAGAGATAGTGTCCTCATCCCTGAAATGAGTACGAACAGGAACATCACAAAGAGATCCTGTGCCAGTAATCAGATCCCACAAAAGTACCGGACCCTTATATTGTCCTCTTTAACTCTTGAGTCTTCAGTGTTTTCTCGATCTCCCATTGGGATAAATTTACGATCTAGGTCGATGTCTGTGTTCAAGTAGGGAAATTTGAAAAATCACCACTCGATGTTAAAAAATAAAAAATTAAAATTCCATGTAACTAAACATATGTTTTATCAAAATATGATTTTGGTAACATAAAAACGTTATCTCAATAGTCATGAATAACGGGAGATTATTGTTTTAAGTTTATTTTACTAATAAATAAATAGTATCTTAAAACTTTTAACAATTTAAAATCAGTTCAGTTTTTACACAAATTGTTGGGTGGAAATAAAAATTGTTGTAATTTTTTTAATTCTATTATTAATTTTCCGGTTCGATACTTTGTGTTCACTTTTATCTTCACTTATACATAGTTTATAAAAACCTTCTATATTAGACAAATTTTCTTGTCACTTGTATAAATCATTACGTTCTTGTTTATGTAGATATACTTAATTAGACTTGTTTTTCCCTCTATATAAGTTGGTCATAATGTTATAACTCAATTATCGATTTAATATATTTATTAATTTATATATTAAAAATTTCTGGATTTTTATTATTAGTGATTGTCGGAATCTAGTCATTTACTTACTGTATATAAAATGTGTACTTTTTTTACATTGATCGTTTTTACTGGGGGGTTACTTGACTGAGGAAGTCAAGTAATCATTGACTCCCTTCTGTTATTTTCCTTAGTACTCCAAAGTAGGTAGGTTAGTTGTATTTTTCTTTTTCCCTCTGATGGTCGACAATGAAAGAATGTATCAACTACTGTAAAAATTATAAATATTGTAAAACGTTCCTGTAAACTGTTATACAAAGTTTCTGATTAAAATACACGAAATAAAAACAGTATGGTGGAGACTCTTCTATCACATACTTAGATTATAGTTTAATCCTTCTTCATGTAAATCTTTCAACAGTTGTTTGTAGAAATATTGTAATTTTTTACTTTTCGTTACATTTTCAAGTTTACACATCCAGACAATTTAACAATATGTAAGAGATTGAAATATTCCCCATGGGATATTTGTAATTTTTACTACTAAAACTTCTCGGATTACGTTACTTTTTAAAGACCTTAAAAGCAACCTTTACCTTTTCACTTTCACTTCACCGAGTCAACACAGGCTGAGAAACGCTGGGGTACCTGACATATCGGATGGTGCGAAGAGGCAGGTACCCTAAAAGGTCCGTTTTGATGACCACACCCAACGGTACTTTTCAACATATGTTTACTATACAACTGATGTCAATATCGTTACTATAGTTATATTAATTCAATGACAATTATAAGAATAAATTATTTATCGTGGTTCCTTAAATAGTCGAGAAAGTTATAGGTCTTATTAAACTTAGGTTCGGAATGTGTCATATTTTTTACTTGACTTTGACGTAGTCTATTGAATTACTCCCTTTTTATCTCGTATTTTTGATCTTTTTATGTCTATTATACGTGACGAAACCCCTACCTTTTTATGAACGGTTCGAACTTACACAACTTTGTTTCCGTTTATATAACAAGTAATTTTTATTATCTATAAATTTGAGGATTAATAGTCGACTTTCGTACTGATTTTAATTATCGTTTGTACTGTTACCTTCTGTTTGACCTATTCCGTCATTTTGAAGAACTCATGATTTTTGACTATTCTTCTGTGACTCTAAGGTCGTTTGTGGTTTTATTAAGTGTTTTACTTCATCTTTATCAATTACTTGTATACTTTATATAATTCGAACTATCATTCCCCTTTTTAGAATTTGAGCTTTACTTTATGAAGGGAGACAAATAGTTTAGTCCTTTCTAAATTGGTTAATTCACACGATGTCCCTTCCATCTCAGTCTACCCTAGAGTGTTTTCTGACTTTTACAATTGATGACTGTAGTGAAAAGACTTTTCGTTAAACCGTTTTATATCTTTTTGCAAATATGAGAAGACAGGGCATTGAAGTAAAGACTTTTAGATTTTTCACTTTCACTTTCACCGAGTCAGTACATACTGAGAAACACTGGGGTACCTTATATCTCAGGTGCCTTAAGAGATCCAGTCTTATGACTTCACCTATCGCAAAGGGAAGAGGTCCCCTAAAAGGGTTTGGTTCCTAGCTTGTGTCCAGAGGACGTAACGTCCGCCTAAAAAAAAAATGGTCGACTCGGTGTTGCCTTCGGGCTCATGACCTCACCCATTGGATAGGGAAGAGGTCCCCTAGGAGAGCTGGGTCCTTAGCGGACGTAACGTCCGCCTAAGAAATGGTTGACTCGATAGTCCCTTCGAGAGGTTTTTAGATTCGGTTCCAATTTTTGAACCTCACGACAATTTCTAAGACTGTGTTGTTACGAATGACATCATCGTAAATTGTACTTTTTATACACCACCAGTTGGGACTCACTTACGATTATCTTTAATAATTATATCACAGGTATACTATCCTATAACCTTTCAGAAATGTTTGGACATTTAAATTTCTTCGTTTGTAATTTGGTCTTTTTATTCTATTAATAAATAATAAGAATAGTTAGACTATTAAATTAAAATTTTTTAGACATCTTTTATTGTAATTTACAAGTTGTAAATTTGTAATTTGCAGATTACCACTAAAAGAGACTTAAAACCTTAATACCATTTTTAATAAAGGAAAAGTAGTTAAAAGGTCAATACGACATATGGTACGTTTGTCATTGACAAAATACTTCTACATAAAAAAAAACGAACAATTATAACGTAATTTTTAAAAACTCATGTAAGTATCTCTGTACTCTACAATAAGTTTATACAAAAACCACGATAATAATGTCAGATAGTACAGAAATTCGATGGTGGTAAAGACGTAGGGACAAAAGACTTAAGAATTTAAGGTTGAGTTTTTTTTTCACATGAAATACTGGTTGGATCTGTCGTATAATCTCATCTCTGTAATGAAATGGTTGTTTCCAGGTAGAGCAGTTCCAATACCAAAAAGGTCATCAGTACATACCTACACTCTCAACCTGATATTTCTTTCGACTCGTGTCTTGACTACGAAAACTTGACACCACAACCTCTTTTGAGAACTCTCAGGGAACCTGACGTTCCTCTAGGTTGGTCAGGTAGGATTTTCTCTAGTCAGGACTCACAAGTAACCTTCCCGACTACGACTTCGACTTTGAGGTTATGAAACTGTGGACTACACTTCTTGACTGAGTAACCTTTTCTGGGACTACGACCCTTTCTAACTTCCGTCCTCCTTTTCTGCTACTGTCTCCTACTCCACCAACCTACCGTAGTGTCTGAGTTACCTGTACTCAAACTCAGTTGAGACCCTCAACCACTACCTGTTCCTCCGGACCGCACGACGTCAGGTACCCCAGTGTTTCTCAACCTGTGCTGACTCGTTGACTTGACTTGACTTGACTCACGTTTACTATTAGATAGTTATAATCAACTCGAAGTCAAAAACGTAGTAGAAGAAGGTGAAAGCACTTTTTTTTTTTTTAGTGAACCTTGTCGTCCTTATGACGGTGTCCACTGTTTACTTTTATCAGTCTAGTATAATAACCGAAAAAATAAGGTACTTATACCGAAATTTTTAGTTTGTAATGTTTCCGTTGGGTCATATTCTTTCTTTCTTTCACTTCATCGAGTCAGCACAGGCTGAGAAACTCTGGGGTGCCTGACATCGGATGGTCCGAGGAGGTAGGTACCCTAAAAGGTCCGTTCTTATGACCTCACCTCACCCAACGGTAAAGGAAGAGGTATTTGAAGGAGAAAAAACGAGAACTATGATACACCTTTCCTTTCTTTGTTCCTCTACGTCTGTCACGAGTTAGTCTTATTTGTCAAATAAGTTTTTCCTACGATACAAAACGTGGTTTATAATGTCAGTAACGTCCATGGACCCGTTCGTTATATAAGATACTACCATCTTTTATATAATGTAACGAAGGTTTACCCACCATTGGTACGAGAGATCATTTTATTTATAGACACCGTTTACTGTGTATGGATAAATTACTGTGAAACTCAAGTACACTTCAAACCGTCACATTATTTTCAGAATAGAGAACGAAAGTGACAATAACGTGTCTAAATTTGACGACAGAGTCTCCGTCAAAATGATAGAAAAAGTTAGATCGGGTATTTTCACTCTGAACTAAACGAATCGTACTCTTGTCTAGTTATTTTCGAGTCAATATGTCGTCTAATCTAGTGATTGAACCTCTAGTTTCTACAATTTATGTTGAACATAACTTTTTGATCTAGTTTTCAACTCGAGTCTGTGTGCCATGTATAAACGTCTTGAGTTTTATCGGAAAGGTGATAAGGTTGTTAAATGGAATTCAGAACAATACCAGTGACATACAACTTCATCGGATGTGTGCCGACTGTTATAAAGTTTATATGTATCATATACGTATAAAATTTCAGGAAAACATGATTAAAAAAGTTAAGAAGGAGATTTTATTTACGACTTTCACAAGTGGTTCCGTGATTCAAGTAAAATTTTGATAAATAATAATAATAATTTTACAATCCTATCTAAAAAAAGTATACCTTTTGTTTTACGTAATAACTTTATGTCCAGTAATGAAGATTATAATAGAAGTTTAAAAATAAAACATCATTCAGATATGTTTTAAAAACAACTTTATTTCTTTGTAGACATTAGGGTCAACATTTAAACAACTTAACTAGATAGTTTATAAACGTGTTAACGAATTTATTAAATTCTTTAATTTATGACCGAGAGTGGAACGGGAAGAGAGAGACGACGAAAACTGAGGTGACTCTTGCACATATCCAAGTTCATACTGTATAAGGAAATATCCGAAAAATAGTGTATACCCCCTTTTCTTTATTTTAGTGATTTTGTTCCGTTTTGTTAGTGGTGGTGGTGGCGTTGTTTCAGGAGGTCGATATCGGAGGACTACACTTTCACATTTGTAAAGTGAGACCGTATAAGTATCGGAAAATCGAATTTGAGGTACTATGTTCGAGTAAGTTCACTTGGGAATGTCAAAGCGAGTACCTGGGGTAAAGGGGTGAGACGAAAATGTGAAACTCGTAAAGGACTAAGGTAGAAAAGAAGTCGAAACGTGGTGTTGAACTTAGAACGTTAAGTACCGTTTTCTCCGGACTATCGGGGGCTTCCAGTGAACCAGAATTAGGTATGCAATAGTTACGAGGTGATAGAAAAATTTGTAGGGAAACCATAGAACTATACGACAAGAAAGGTCAGAAAGAGAACTTCTATACAGGGGTTTTACGTTGTTTGTAACTCCCACCTCATGTTTCTCCGTTTATTTTGTTTATAATGGGTATTAGTACATACGGGTTTAATTCAAGAATGGTATTGTAACATATAGAAAAGTATGAAATAAAAACATATATTAAAGAAGAATTTTTAGTGTCACGTGTAAAAAGAGTAAATTTATTTATCTGTTCTATAAATTGTGTATTGTATATAATACGTATATATACTTTCAACAAATATTTACAATTATTTGTGTGTGTCCATAAAATTGTAACAGTTTACATATGACAAGAAAATTTTTTAACATTTATTCATTTTATTGAGTATTTAATGATACTTATAAGTGATGAGTTGACTTTCGGAAAAACAAAAAGTGTTTTTGAACGGTTGTTGGATACAGGTTTTTGTAAATTTGGGACTAGTAAGATCGGTTAAACAATAATGATTATTTTTTTTTAAGAAAATTTTACACTTTTAAAGTTAATATAACATCAAAATCTTTTGTTTACAGTTTTAAATTCTTTATTTAATTTTTCACTTCAAAATTTAACGTTATCCGATGAGATACGATACTTTAATTTTCTGCGAACGAGGAACCTTCTTTTCGATACTGGTTGGATCTATCAGATAATTTTTCGTCTCTGTAATGAAACGGTTGTTTCCCGACAGATCAGTTTCGATACCAAAAAGGTCATCAGTACATACCTACAGTCTCAACCTGTATTTCTTTCGACTCGTGACTCCTTAACTACGAAAACTTGACACCACAACCTCTTCTGAGGACTCTCAGGGAACCTGACGTTCCTATAGGTTGGTTAGATAGGATTTACTTTAGTCAGGACTTATAAGTAACCTTCCTGACTACGACTCGAACTTTGAGGTTATGAAACCGGTGGACTACGTTTCTTGACTGAGTAAACTTTTCTGGGACTATGACCCTTTCTGACTTCCGACCTCCTCTTCCCTAACTGTCTCCTACCCTACTAACCTACAGTAGTGACTGAACTACTCGTACTCAAACTCGTTCGAGGTCCTCAACCACTACCTGTACCTTCGGTTCACACGACGTCAGGTACCCCAGAGTTTGCCAACCTGTGTTGACTCTCTGACTTGACTTGACTTGAGATACGATATAAACATCGTGAAATTAAGGTATACCGGAAACCTCCAACCTTCGTACAACTATTATAAGTAGATCAACTCTCGAATTGGTTTGTAGACTATGGTCACATTATACTAAATTAAAACAAGTAGAATACATAATTCGATTGTTAACAAATGTGATCTTAACTGAAATTTTTTTATGGAATTCATAAAACCACATTTAACACATCCACAAAAATACATTTAGTGTATCGGACCACGATAACGAAAACGAGTAGCTAAAATATTTAGACCCTCTAAAGAACTCTTTTATTAGTATGTCTTTATACTTCTTAAATATTGACGCTATTAATAAAATTTTTTAAGATCCAGAAACAAATCAAGAGTTTCTTTAAACTGACATTTTAGTAGTAATCTACTAAAATTTAGAAACATTACATATAAAACACATCCATTATAAACGTAATTTTATACTCCAGATGACTTATGAGGAATAAAGTTATTTTAGTCAAAAGACTGACTTCTCTATATAGGGAGTCTTTTTCTTTGTGTCATGATCACCCTTCTTTGTGGGTTTTACTCAGACAAATAGAGAATACATTTGGTTCATAATAACCGACTAGAAACCTTGTCTAAGACTGTTTACCACCAGTATGGTTTAACACCAACAAAGTGTGTATTGAAAGTTTCATTTACAATAGTGTTTCTACTATATACTTTACAATTCTTAACAATCAGTATAAAAGTAATAAAGAAAATTTAGAATTTGAGAATTCCGTTTATGACAATTCCTATATTAGTTTTAGAGAAAGGAAATTAGTATAAATATAATAAAAGGAAAAAAAGAGACTGATACTGAACCACCGTTACAACAGGTACTTTATCAGTCAAACTATTATATTAATTATAGAGATGAACATACGAATAATTATTAGGACTAAAAATAATAAATTATAACACCCCCTCTAAATATTGACTTATAGATCTATGTACGTAACTAAAATACTACATTTTAAAAATGTAAAATGAAAATACTAAAATACTACAAATATTCAATCTCTCCGATCAGAAAAGAGAAAGTGATTACTAACTGTACTCGTACTACTTATATAAAGGACCATGTTAGATAGAAAGACCTAGATTTCCGTAAAGTCTCCATCATCTCCCACCAGTGGAACTACACTAACGTTTTCCTTCTGTAAAAGTACCTTCCTAACTGACAATTCTTATTTCATCAGTCCTTGTTTACGTTATACGTTTCTAACACTTTCTGAAACAAAATATTCTTTTTAACCTCAACTTAAGACCAAAACCACAAGACGTAGAAGAAATGTTTGTCACGTACGGTTCATCAAAACTTTTAAGAGGAGTCACACTTTAATCTGACTCTTTTTATTTACTGTGTTTAAATATAATATAATCTTGATAAAGTCATAAATGAAATTTTCCGTTCTATTTCATTTATTCGTCGATTTGAGTAAGTCCTCCTTTCTGTAGAAACGAAATTAATAGACTTATAAAGTAATGGACTATTCCTAAATATAATATAAAAGAAGGAGGAAAAAGAATCAAACCACATTAATACCAATGTGTACCTAAAATCAATAATACTATAAGCTCTCACACTTTATCTTCTGATATATTTTAAAGAAGGAGACCTTTGTAGTGAGGATTGGGACTTTCTTTTGTAATGATACGAGAAGAGAGTTTGTTTAATCTATTCCTATAACAGGTTAGACTTGAACTTTCCGAGTAAATGGTATTAATTTATTTTAAATGATAAATTGAATATTTTATAAGTACTGTTGGGTACAACGTTTATAACGGGTAAGAGGTAATATGGAGATATGGTTACACTCTACTCGTATGAAAACAAAAACACCTATCTATTCACTGTATATTAGTTTTACCTTTTAACTCATTAATATAGGACGTAAAGAAAATTACAATCTCACTTATCCTTATCGTAAAGGTTCTGTCCAGTCTACTACCGGCCTTTCTTATCAGAGAAACAAAAAACAAAAAGATGTAGTTGATCGATAAAGTGTTGATACTACTTAGGTTAATAAAGTTAAAACAGAAACAAGTTTAACCAGTTTAGTTCATAAGATGGTATAAAATAAGGATATCGAAACTGACAGTCTACATTTATATTACAACTTAGTTTAAAAGGTCCATGTTTAAAAGACGAGGTTAAAATTTTCATATAGGCTAAAACATCCACTTAGGATTGTGTTTTCCGTACTCGTTTTATAGTTTGATTAATCGTAAAATAATCAACAAGTATTAAAAATATCTTCAGAAGGAATTACTTATACACTAAACAGAATTTAATAATGTTTGATAAAGACATTAAATTTTTGTAGGTTTTTTATTATTTTTCGTAAGTGTGTGATTAGGTCGTACAGAATTAAGTCTTAGTTATGACTAAACAACAAGTCCGTGATTCAGTACAGACTGAGAAACAATGGGGTACCTGTCGTCGTGCAGTCCGAAGGAACAGAAAATGGTAGAGTACCTCAAATGAGTTTGAGTGCAAGTAACTCAGCCACTATGGTAGGTTGGTAGAGTAGGAGACAGCCGGGGAAGAAGAGGACGGGAGTCAGAAAGGGTCTCAGTCGTAGAAAAGGTCACTGAGTCGAGAAACGTAGTCCACCGGTTAGTTAACCTCGAAGTCGAAGTGTAGTCAGGAAGGATACTTGTAAGTACCAACTAAAGGATTAGAGACCACCCGACGGCAGATACCCCAGCGTGTCTCAGTCTGTACTGACTTCACTGAATCGTCGTCGTCGTCGTACTAATAAAGGTCAAAACTGTAACGCATACGATCATGTAACCTTGAGTAAGGGTACACACAAAGTAAGAAGTTAGTCAGACTTCAAAAAGTCAAATTTTTAATACTCCTTATTCTTAGTCCTCGAATTTAGATCTCCATTTCTCTTTGTGATCCGTTTCGTTTATAGGAACCTTGTGAATTACCTTCTACCTCTTTTCTTTCAGACCCGAAAGTTAGAGACACAATTCCATGAGACATTCTTCCTTCCCTTCGTGTGTCAACATATTTGTTTCAATCTGGGTCCCGAACTACCTTACCCCAAATCATTGCTTTTGATGGTTGTTAACACGGACTAAGAGAGTGAGGTAGAGTTTGTAAATTCAGTGAGACAAGACCCCGGGATCACCCTTTACCATTAGTTCTGTTCGTCCACCGTCCGTCCACAGGTCTTTATTTTTTTTATAAAAAATTTTTTTCGTCTTGTGGTTCACTTATGGGGATGATAGTCATCATTGTATTTGTTCTGTTTGTGTAAGTGTCCCAGAGAAACCTGACACCTCTCCTTCTTGGACTTCTCTTTCCCTTCACTTTTGTCAGTGTGTGACTAATCAGGATTTGAGTCAAAACATTTATATGACCACCGTTATGAATTTCATACTAGAAGAAAATAAAAAGACTACATTTTGATACCGAATTTTTACAAAAAAGGATATAAAAAATGTCGAGACAAAAAAGAATGTTACAGAACAAAATTGGTGTTTGAAAAAAAAAAAGAAATGATTCAAATAGACCCTTCACCTACTTCCTTTCCTCTCCACCGTCCATCCACTCATCGTTATTTTTGATAAAAAATGACATTAGATTTGAATTCACAAGAGTCAAAAACTTCGAGACTTCACAAATATATGTTTTAATAACCCTTTTCTTTTCTTTTTATGTATCTTAAAGATATAAGAGGAAATATAATAGAGGAATTTGTACGTTAAAAATGTCATTTAAAATCTCATATAAATATTATATTGACTGAAATCGAAAATCGTAATCGAGGTATAATGACAGACGTTTACAAAAAGTTCACTGTCGTATGTAACCAATGTGACCATTACAGAAACATAAAGGTATCAGACACCATAGATAAAAGTAGAAAACAAAACAAAACGATAAACGTAAAGACATATCAACGAAGGAAATTAAAATCGACAAAAAACTGGTATGAGTGAAAAATACCAGACAAACAATGACTGACCAGAAACTTTAGGAGAATGATCTTAAAACGATGACATTCGATTTACGATGTTATTCATTGAAAGTGTTTGAAATTATGTTAAGAGTGAATATCGTGTCAGTTACGTCTAGTGATCCTCACCTCCACCCACCCCCAACCCACCCTCCCTTAAGTAAGAAACGTAATATGTCAACCCGTCTTTGTTGAGAAAGGTACACCACGGAGACGGTAGAGATTTTTTACAGTACCTATAAGTGACTCGGAACACGAAGTCTGGAAATCTACTCCTCTGTCTTATTCTTAGAATTGGTATATTGGACTTTACTATGGGTAGTGATGGGATTAGGGTAATTGTACCATCGGTAAACCCAAGAGAATTTGAGGTCCCGTTGACCCTTTACATCAGACCAGTGTATGGGTCTCCTTTTCATCTACGACCACTCGTAAAGGTCTTAGACGGTTTTGATATCAGGACCAGTAAAGAAAACAGATATGGGAAACTTATAATGAGTTGTATATGAAGTCATAGTACTTCAACGGGTCGGATACGTGGAAACGACGACGACGACGATTCAGCGAAGTCAGTACAGGTTGAGACACGCTGGAGTGTCTACCGTCGGGTGGTCCGAGAGGGTAGGGACTCTAAGAGATCCGTTCTTATGACCTCACCCAACGGTAAAGGGAGAGGTTACGTACTTTCACTTTTCACTTTCACTTCAGCGAGTCAGTACAGGCTGAGAAGCGCTGGGGTACCTGACGTCGGATGGTCCAAGGAGGTAGGTACGTGGAAATCCTTCGATATTTATTTATGTTAACACGGTCAAATAAATCTAAAATCATAAAAATAAGATATCCCTGGTAACATTGTAAAAAACCGTTAATATTAAGATTAATTCTGAGATAGGGTAATACTATACAGGGTGAGTTTAGGTGTAAGAAACGGTGTTCATTATAATAGGTTCTTGAAAGAGAAAGTCAATATTAAATTAATGAGTTTAAAGTTTATACATAATGTACTAAGATTAAGAAAAAACTCTTCCTACTGATCTTAATGTAAACTAAAAACAATTTCTCTTAGGGAAATCTTGAAAGTTAATACAGAAATTTTTCAGTTTCATAATGGGAATTCAAGAATAAACAAAAAAGTTTTTCTTGTTTTAGTGAAATTTTAAACTTTTCATTAGAAAAATAAGGGATATGACTGTTACTTTAAGTTTTTCTTTTTTTTGTCCTCTATTATTAAGATGTAAAGAATTATACCTAACGAAAATTGGATTACATCCAGAACATGTAAAATCTGGATCTCATATTCGAATAACGAAGTAATATGTCGTTTCGATTTGACTTGATCTCTTTTCTTAACTCAATCATATTATTTTCTCAGATATCCGAATCTAAACTTAGATCGAATGCTTTTTTACTGTCTTACACACTCCAGTACAACTTATCTTTAGTCTCATCCATCTGTCTTTGAACCCGAATCGTTCCTACAACACTTGTAGAGTCTGTCAAAGGTCTTTTTTTATATGCTCTAAAAACATTCTAAAACTTGACGTTCTATTTATTGTTTGACTTATTGTTTCTTCATTGTAATAAATCGATTTTTAATTTATAGTTTTCTAGTAAAACTTATTTGACATTTAAATGTCTTTTTACCATTACACCATGTATGCCTTCAATTTTACACCCACTTTAATTATAAATGTCTCGGTTCAAAAGTATTCACTTAAGTGTTTACATCGGTACTCTATAATTTGATCACTGACACAATTTAAGTATGGTTTACACTATAAAATATTTACGTCCTTTAAATCAATAGTTTAATCCTCACTGTCTATCACTGACTTGATTAATTCGTCCTTGAGGTATTCGTTAAATGAAGTAATTTCCAAACGTCAAGACATAGACGGTGTTTTAAATAAACCATGGATAAAAATTATTATTCCCTATTTTTAGTTCAAATTAACCGTAAAATTATCTTTCGTATAGTTAATTTTAATAGATACTTTTTTCTGAGGAGGATTTTGTTAATAACAAACTTCACATCGTCTAGATAAACAACAGTTGAATTTTCTCGTTTTACCTTGACTTAAACTATCGTTGTACTCCACACCCTTTAAGTCGTCTCCGGGAGTCAGAAGTAGTCGATTAATATGTCTCGTAAACCTAAGTAAGTAATCATAACAATAGTTACAATACTGATAAAATAAAGTAATTAAAATATTCGATTACGAAAACGGTACATGACGAGAATAAGAGGTTTGGAAAAGATAACGGATGAACTACCTCACTCTCTTACGTAATATAGACCTTAATTTATCAGATCAAGTTTAGTACCAAGACGAAGATTAATCAATACATCGAGACTCTTTAAGAATATATTAGAAATCAATACGAGTATGTATTTCATTCTATTATTGTTTAAATCCTGTTACTTTTCTCTATTACGTAAGTCTCCCCAACCACATCGTGATCGGGGTATCATTTAAGAGACATGTCCATTCGATAATGACAAAAGACAAAAAAAAAAAAAATAAAAAACATTAACTGTAATAATAATAAGGAGACCGGAGTATAGGGTGACCTATAGACTTTCTTATTGTAATCACACTCTTTAACTATAAGTTAAATCGTAAGTTGTTTTTGTCTAACACTAACGTTTTATTTCTATTACTTTTGTAATATATTAATTATAACCAACATTCGATCTCGACTTTGTAATAAAGACTAATAAAGTATTCTCTTGTGGTTTTGAGTCAAGGGTGTGTACTTGATAATGAATCTGTACATCTTTTCTACACAACACCTTAGACTTGACGGTAGAAACTCATTTTAAAAGATAAAGAGTTCGGAACCTAAAGGTTTTAGAGACTTTTCCACTTGTACGTGGGAAAAGACTACTCAGAATAACTTAAAATTAGTGTAAAAATAATTTTAAGTCATCAGTCTGTCATATAAACGTAGAAACGAAATGATGGATTATTATCTTTATTTCGGATGGAATGTGTTATTTAGACTATTCTAATAATCACTATTATCAAACTTTTTATTCTTTCACGAAGTACTTAGATATTACATACTCGACTCTTAAGTCTTTCATAATCTTTCTTAACACAAATCGGAATCTGTCTGTGATCACATCTTTCAAGGTGAGGTTGTTACTGTCAAGTAAGGGGCGGTAATGGAGTTACCTCTCGTTTTCAATAAAAGTAGATGTAGATCGTAGGAATATTAGACCTTAACCTCTGGTTTAATCAAACCATCCCAACTGTATTGTTTGTGGTCTCTGACCCACCGAAGTCAAGTCAAGTCAGTAAGTCAGCACAGGCTGAGAAACGCTGGGGTACTTAGCTTCGTGCGGTCCGGAGGGACAGGTAGTGGTAGAGGGCCTCAAGTGAGTCTGAGTGCAGGTAGTTCAGACACGACGGTAGGTCGGTAGAGTAGGAGCCAGCAGGGGAAGAGGAGGACGGGGGTTAGGGAGGGTCGTAGTCTCAGAAAAGGTTACTCAGTTGAGAAGCGTACTCCACCGGTTTCATGACCTCAAAGTCGAAATCGTAGTCAGGAAGGTTTCTTTAGGGTCCCGACTAGAGGAAGTCTTACCTGACCAACCTAGAGGAAACGTCAGGTTCCCTGAGGGTTCTTAGAAGAGGTTGTGGTGTCAAGTTTCCGTAGTAAGAAGCCGCGAGTCGGAAGAAGTGTCAGGTCGAGAGTGTAGGTATGTACTGGTGTCCTTTTTGGTATCGGAACTGATCTGCCTGGAATCAGCCGTTTCATTACAGAGACGAAAACTTATATGATGGATCCAACAAGTATTGAAAAGGTTCCTCATTCGCAGAAAATTAAAGTACCGACGTCAGTGGTAGACGTCACTAAAACCTCGGGGAGTTTTATTTCAGACTGTGACAAAGGTGACAAAGGGGTAGATAAAGGGTTCTTCACTACTCTGGTCTACGGTACTAGAAGCAAAGGACTTACGACTCGAAATTCGGTTGAAAAAGTGAGAGCAGAAAGTGAAAGTAGTTCTCCGAAAAATCGAGGAGAAGTGCAAGACGGCATTCCCACCACAGTAGACGTATAGACTCCAATAACTATAAAGAGGACCGTTAGAACTAAGGTCGAACTCGAAGAAGGTCAGGTCGTAAAGAGTACTACATGAGATGTATCTTCAATTTATTGGTCCCACTGTTATATGTCGGAATTGCATGAGAAAAAGGATAAACCTTGGTCAGACAAGGTACAGGTCAAGATTGACAAGGAAGGACTGGACGTATGTCTCAAGAGTTCTCCGTCCAATTCACCAGACCATAAAGGTAGAGAAAGTCTTAAAAGATGTCAAATAACACTAGGTGTGTCAGTTTCCGAAACCGTATCAGCTAAATCGTCTTTATCTACAAAAAGACCTTGAGAGAACGAAAAGGGTACTAGGTCGTCTACAACCGTTAAACTAGAGACTAAGGAGACGGAAAAGATTTTGGTCGAACTTGTAGTCCCTCAAGTGGCAAGTACATAACGACTTCGGACCGAACCTCTTGAAACTCGTAATGAAATGATCGTATACTCTAATCACGTTAACACACCATCAAACTCGTAAGAAAACGTAACGGAAAGAAACCTTAACCTTCCTTTTGACTGCAAAAGGTCAGGACACCGGTGACGACTCAAAAGGTTTGAACGACCGTATAACTCACGTCGTGAAAGTGTCGTAGTAGAAAGTCCTAAACTTTGTCGAGTCGACCTTAAAATAGTGGAGGTGATCGAAACAAGCATCACTATGAAAGATTTCGGGTGAACTGAAGTGTAAGGTTCTACAGACCGAGATCTCACTAGTGTAGTAGTACTAATAGAACCAACACTTCTAGAAAAAACATGTCAAGAAGACACATAAGAACGGTGGAGAAGAATTATAGAAGACGAAGACAATCCAGGTATGGTAAAGACAGGAAATAACTCGGGTAGAAACGTACTTTACAAGGGAACCATAGAGATTAAAAGCATTTCCCTAGAGATCAGAAAGGGTAAGACAACAAAAGGAGATAAAGAAACGTAACTAGTGACTTCTTCCGAAAGAATAGAGAAGAACGATAAGAAACCTTGAGACGTAAGTGTACGAATATAGAAAGGAAAAGAGGAAACGACAAACGGAGAGAAGAAAAGTGTCGATAAACATTCCGGAGGGGTCTGTCGGTAAAACGAAAAAACGTAAAGAAAAGGTACCCCTACCAGAACTAGGGACAGAGGACATGTTACAGTGCTTGGAGTAAGGTATCAAGTAGTCCGTGAGATAGATAGTCTAGATCTGGGAATTTAGAAAGAATGAAGGTGACATATTAGTATTCCCTAAAATAAATCCATCCACCAAAAGGGATGAAAGAAGTGAAACTCAGACTTAAACCGTTATTCCTCAAGTACTAGACTCGGCGTCAGTCGAGGGCCAGAACAAAAACGACTGACATATCTCGAAGAGGTAAAAACCGACGTTTCTTATATTGGTTAGACTAAAGCCACAACTGGTAGAGCACTACAGGCACACATCTCAGAAGAGAACGCAACAACCTTCTCCCACAAACGATACTGGTCACGTAAAAGAACCGTTTTGAGATAATCAGAAACGGGACGAAGTAAGACGTAAGGTTCCGGTTTAAAAGGACAATGAGGTCCACAAAGAACTGAAGGATGAAAACGCAAGGTCAGGGGATATTACTTTTCCTGTAGAAAAAACACACAATCAAGATTTTCTAGAACGTCCAGAAGTATTTTGTCAAGATGAAGTCAAAGAAGTCGCAATGACCAACCCCGTATCTGAACCTATTGACACTATAACTTACCAAACGAAACCTCTGCTTGTCTCTAGTAAGACAGTAAAAACTCTAACGTAGGTTAATGACGTAAAGTTTGAAAAAACAACTGGTACTACCGATGAGGTAAAGACTCCTTAAGGACGGTCGTCATCATCTACATTGCCAGTAGACTCGATTTAAGTGGGTAAGGTCAGGTAAAATCAAGCGACTAAGGACTTTACAACTGCAAGTGGGAACGGTAGAGAACAAACTGGTGAAGGTTAAACGGAACTAAGCACCTGGACTGTAAGGTCCAAGGATACGTTATGACGAGAAATGTCGTAGCCTAGAACGAAGATAGTGGTCAGTGTAGGTGTTGACCCATAACAAAAACGAAACCGAGGTAGGGAAGTAAGAAAGACCTCAATAAAGAGGTGACTAGAGGTCATCGTATAACCCATGGATGACTGGACCCCTCAAGGAGAAAGTCATACGATAGTAAAACGGAAAAGTATGACAAGTACCCCAAGAGTTTCGTTCTTATGACTTCACCAAACGGTAAGGGAAGAGGTCACCTGGTGTAAGACAGTCCGGAGAGGTGGTACTGGGCGGGCAGAACCCAACGGGGCATCCGTACCGAACCAAAGTAACTCAGTCTGTTCCGACAACAGGATCACACTATTCTAACTGATCAAAAGACACTCATACCAAAGTCACACAGACGGGAGACTACGGGAGAACGTTGTGAATGGTAGAATGAACCCAAAGAGAATGGAACCGCACCCCATAGAGAAGTGTAGACCAGGTCGTTTCGTGTCGGCGACGAGGAATGGAACCTGCTCCCCATAAAGGAGTGGCGGTGGCAAGGACTGGAAGTTGCACCCTATCGAGGAGATCCGGGAGGACACGACCCGTCGGTGGTGAGGAGCCCAACGAGGAGGACGGCGCTCGGGACCGGAGCCCGTACCCACCGAGGAGGGTCGACGGCGGGGACCGGAGCCTACGGCCCACAGAGGAGGGCGGGTGGCGGGGACTGGAGCCTGCGCCCCATCGAGGCGAGCCGGAAGACGCGAATCACTCGGTCGAGCGTCGGTGGACACGAATTTGTCATCTTTAATCAACAAAGTTTTAAGGCCATCGATCTTTAGACTCCTGTTCTACAACCGTCTCAACCAAAGAAGACTCGAGTCTAGAAGGAAGACGACGACGACGACGACGATTCATCGAAGTCTGTACAGACTGAGACACGCTGGGGTATCTGTCGTCGGGTGGTCCGAGGGGGCAGGGACCCTAAGAGGTCCGTTCTTGTGACCTCACCCAACGGTAAAGGAAGAGGTTACGTCCTTTCACTTTTCACTTTCACTTCAGTGTCAGCACAGGCTGAGAAGCGATGGGGTACCTGACGTCGGGTGGTCCGAGGAGGCAGGTACCCCAAAAGGTCCGTTCTCATGACCTCACCCCACGGTAACGGAAGAGGAATAGAAGGAAGATACGTACGGGATTAAAGACGAATTTTCTTATGGATGGTAAAACCTAATCTCGGGTGGGTATACGAGAGTGTATTAAAATTAATGGAGAAATTTCCGAAATAGAGGTTTATGTCAGTGTAAGATTTCATCCACAATCTCGTAGTTGTATAAACAACCCACCCCACTCCCCCTTATGTCAAGTCGTGTATTGTGTCTCTCTTTGTCTCTTTAGAACTCTAAGAAAAAAATACATAAAAAGTCTACAGGATTTCTTTCTAAAGAGAACGATGTTTGGAGAGTGGAAACAGACGTTATATTTTATTTTTTCGTGATTTTTTTACAAAAAATTTACATATACAGTGCGGGGAGAAGGCGTCTTTAACTCCCACTGATAATCTATTACACCATTCTCTTCACTGCATAATGGGATGTCAATCCTTTTCTAAATGAGGACAGAAGTAGGTGTCGTTGAATTAAGACAGTTGCCTCGGTATGTCTAACCGTTTTATACCCTTCACGCGTGGTTAGTTTATTCTTTTAGTTACGTCAAAAAAGATAGGACTCATTCCGAAGTTGATAATTACGAAGTCTTTATATAATAAACGGAAAAGTAGTTAAGTGTGAACAGAAACAGGGACGTATTAAATATGTATATTTTCCTATTCTCACATCGATAAAATGATTTCGACACAACAGGTTCACACATGGTGTCCATGTTTTACAAAAGAAAAAAGAAGAGGACAACAAAGTCGCGATGAATTACTGATTTTTGACTTATGGTTCCTGTTAGTACTCGTGAATTCCGGGTTAAGTATTTTTTTACTACGTTCGGTAAATACGTGTTTACAACGGTGAAAGTATACCTTTGTTCCATGTATTTCTTAAGAGGAAACACTAAGTATTTGGGAGAAATTCCATTAAAACAACGAGTCAAAACATGGAGTCCTCTCGTTTTGAGATTTTCTCTCTTCATCCTTTCTTTTCTTTTGGATGTCTATATGAATATCAGGATAAACGTATTTTTCGGTGTCGTTCGGAAAATACGTTATAATTAATTTGTATATAATCTGTCACCACACACCTAACATATCAGTAATGGGTGAAATCAGTTCTTATATTTTATAGGAACTTATATCGGTTCTTATATTTTATCTTTTGTAAATTTTTGTGTGTGTCACGAGTGAGCAAGAGAAAGTCTGTCTGGGTCTTAGACATAGTAAGACTCAACTAAACGGATGTATATAAGGTTCTCTTATTTCGTGACCATATTTAGGAGTCTGAGGCACAGGTCAGAAATAACAGATGTTCTTTTTCAATCTCCGTCTTTTTTAAAGGGATATTAAACGAATCTTATACAGATTCATATTTCCAATAACTCAGACTACAAACAAAAGATACTTACGATTGTGAAATCTACGTAAATTCTACTAATCTTTGACTTCACTATACTGACTGTCTTTCTCAAAAGGTACAGTCTGTACTTATATAATAATAACTGGTACTGACCTAAGTTTTAATGATAAGCTCTCGGATTTTTGTGTTCTAGATTTTTCAAGGTCAGAGAAGTTTACACTTTATTTACTCTTGAAGCATATTCAAGGTGAGTAACACCGGTTACAGTGGTAAATGACTATAAAGTTGAGTTGTCAGAAGTGTCGACGTCTTATTGTTTTACGATTGGTACGGGACACCGTCAACATGTTTAGTTTTAATACTCCTTTTTACCTTTTGACATCTCTTTGTCATAAACGATCCGTAACGTACAGACAATGCGAAGAAAGGTGAGACACAATTTTGGGGTGTGTAAGTATGAGGGTTTGGGTAGGAAACAGACAACGTCAGGATAAGACACGGGTCCCTCCGATTGGAACTTCCGACTGGAGGTAAATTCAAGTCGGTTACCCTTCATGACTGTTTGTCACCCCCCGACCTCCTCTTCCCCCAAGTCCAGAAGGAAGGAGTGACGAACGGACAGGGCCACGACACCGAGACGGACACTAGGTAGTCACCGATGTAGAGGACAAGCTACCGTGAGGAGATCCCGAGTGGAAAGTGACCCGAGACTCCAGTGGTAAAAGGAAGGAACAAGGGAGTCAGGACTCTCACTCCCACCGAAGAAAGGTGACGGTTAGACCCTGAAGAACTGAGGGATTAAGAAAAGTGTAAGTATTCAATAGGAAAGAATTTCTAAAAAACACCTTCATTAAGACCTTTTAAAGACACAAAACACCCTATAAATTGGCTGTCTGTAGGTTCTACAATACAAAGATTAACTAAAGATAAAATATACTGATCTCACACCGATCAAAATTTAACAAGATAACAAAAGTGAAAATACCGAATGTTGAGTTAAAGTTCAACTTGGGTAGTCTCCGAGTAAGGTGTCGTGTAATCCATGTTAATGTGTTTTGATCAGGTAATTAGAGACTCATTCGTTACTTGTCTTAAACTATTACTATTACAAATTATATACATGAACTACTGACCTGACTTATGGTTGAATAAGTTAATCGTTTTGGAATGACCAACTGATGTAAACATTTCGTAAAATATTCCTGTCTTTTACTCATCTTATGTATCTATAGATTATAGTTACGATGATAATTATTATTGTTGGTGATAACATTCTTGTTATTGATTGTGAATTATTTGCGAAAGAAACACGGTTCGTGACACGGTAATCGAATAAATTTATATCGTGTAGGTTTACTTCATTCATCATATCATAATAAAAACAAAAAATGTTATTTCATCAACCTCGAATTCTTCACCTTCACAATCAACGAGTCGGCACAGGTTGTCAAACACTAGGAAACCTGATATCGAACGGTCCGAGAAAAGTACCTTAAGAGGTCTTAGGAACTCACCCCATCGGTAAGGGAAGGGGCGTTCAACCTCGAATTTCTTCAATATTTTCAACGGCCTCCAGTGAGTCGTCTATTTACCGTCTTAACCTTGAACAAGGGTGTCGACAAAACTAAGATTTTGGTTCGAGAATTGGCGGTATGGTAGTACCACGATGAGCATTTTGTTTGTCTTTGGTCTGTTTTGTCTTTCTATGTCAGTAGAAACCTTTTAAGAAACTTGAAATACGTATATTAAAAGTAATGTCGAAAAAAAGAATTAGTGAAATTTCTTAGTATAAATAATTCCGATAATTCGATAACGACATAGATACCATTTATAATCAAAGTCAAAGAAATCCCTTAATGTGTATTTAGAAAAGATACACCATTAAAAGTGACGAAAACACGATCTTTTTTAGAATGAGTAAATTTTTACAGAACTTATAATTAGGTTTATAACCTAAAAAGTCGGTTACTAAAATAAAAACACCTCGACTGAATAGACATACCATCTTTGTCTATAAATTGGTAAAAAAAAATTTGGTAGTGTCAAAGAGTTGAAAATTAATTTATCGGTGAGTCGGAGAAAATAATTTCCGGAAACTGGTAAAAAGAGATTTTCGTTACACAATCGGGGGACCTCTGTGACAAAGAAGACTTTGAATAGTTCACCATTTACAAATAAAGAGTTTGTAGAGTCCATTGTACCCGTAAGAACTAGGAATTCCGACAAAGTTTAGTAAGAGAAGGAGGGAGGTATTTTTGTAGGTTGGACTTAGAATACAGTAGTTACATGAAGTGGGTATCGGGAGAGAAAACGTTTAGGGATGTCTTAAGACTTAGTATAGGAAAATAGTACACTTCTAAATTGTGAACAAAGTGATAGGAAGAGAGGTTAAGATGAAGACAGAATAAAGAACGATTAAGATGGTGAGTATGTCTACTAAGAAGATTTTGGTACCGGAAAGTCAAAGAACCACAGACAACACAGGTTGAGAAACCCTGGGGTACCTGACGTCGTACGATCCGAAGGGACAAGAAGTAGTAGAGGGTCTACAACGAGTTTGAGTGCAGGTAACTCAGCCACTACGGTAGGATGGTAGACTAGGAGACAACAAGGGAAGAGGAGGACGGGAGTTAGAAAGGGTCGTAGTTCCAGAAAAGGTTACTCAGTCGAGAAGTGTGGTCCACCGGTTTCATAACCTCAAAGTGGAAGTCATGATCAGGAAGGTTACTTATAAGACCTAACTAAAGGAAATCCTACATGACCAAACTAGAGGAACGTCAGGTTCCCTTAGATTTCTCGGAAGAGGTTGTGGTGTCAAGTTTTCGTCGTTAAAAAACCACGAGTCGGAAGAAATACCAGGTTGAGAGAGTGTAGGTAACTATTGATGATCTTTTTGGTATCGAAACCGATTACCTGGAAACAGTCGTTTTATTACTGTGACGAAAAATTATACGGTAGATCCAACCGGTATCGAAAAGAAAAGAAAAAAAAAAAAAAAGTATCGAAAAGAAGGTTCCTCGTTCGCAGATAATTATAGTACCGACGTCAGTGGTAGACGTCNAGAAGAGGTTGTGGTGTCAAGTTTTCGTCGTTAAAAAACCACGAGTCGGAAGAAATACCAGGTTGAGAGTGTAGGTAACTATTGATGATCTTTTTGGTATCGAAACCGATTACCTGGAAACAGTCGTTTTATTACTGTGACGAAAAATTATACGGTAGATCCAACCGGTATCGAAAAGAAAAGAAAAGAAAAAAAAAAGTATCGAAAAGAAGGTTCCTCGTTCGCAGATAATTATAGTACCGACGTCAGTGGTAGACTTCACTAAAATCTCGGGTGATTTTATTTCATAAAGTGAACAGGTATTAAAAACAAGAGGTAGGATGAAGTGGGTGAATTAGGGTATTATGTAAAGATCTTAACGGTCATTGACATTTAGGGTATATTAGAGTTAAAATTTAGAAGATGGGACGGTAATAGTCGTAGATAGAAATGTAGAGGATAGAAGTTAAAAAGATGGAAGAGGAAGAAAGAGTACGAGAAAGGAACAAAGAGTTAAGTGAACCCTTTAACTTAGTTAATCTTCAATAAAAAGTGTACGAAAATCATAATAGATGGATGAGTGAACGAAGATAGAAGAAAGGATAATAGTTCCTACTTAATAGGTACTCGGATTCCTTTCGCTTTGGACGGTAATTTAGAGTAGGGAAGAAAGAAGAATTCCTGGAACGAGATCTTTAACAGAGAAGATAAAGAACGTATTAGGTCAAAAAAGAAGGGAAAAATACTTTTTTAAAGGATGTTTGGGTGTTTCAACGACAATATCTGGAGTAAAATTTTTGTTTATGGTTTTCTGTGACAGAACACTGAAAGAGTTGAATGACGGACATAAACGGAAGAGAAATGTCGTCTAGAAAAGATCTTCGGATATAAGTAATCTCATAGAAGTCAAAGAGGTGAGGATAAGAAATTTCAATGAGGTCAGAACAAACCAGAGGTGGTACTATAAAAACGTCGAAAATTGATCTTGTAATTACTACTTACGTAACGATTTAGGTTACGTACATTAAAAAAACAGGAACGAAATGAACTAGTAGTCCTCGTAAATTAAGTCGACTATCGAGTCCCGTGAGATGTGAGACCTACAAGAAAACACGAACTAACACGGTGAAAGGGTAAAGAAAGAGTAGAAGGTCAGGACACTTATAATTCCAGAGACAGACAACTACGTAAAAAAAAAGGAAGAGATTTAACACTAAATTTAAGGTAGAGATGTGACTACGGAGTGTTTAATTTAAAGATCAGACCTATAAAGAAAATATGAGGTTTAGACATATGAATGTGTAGATTGACAGAACTGTAGAGATACATATATGGACGACGACGATTCAGTGAAGTCAGCACAGGTTGAGACACGCTGGGGTATCTGCCGTCGGGTGGTCCGAGGGGGTAGGGATCCTAAAAGGTCCGTTCTTATGACCTCACCCAACGGTAAAGGAAGAGGTTACGCACTTTCACTTTTCACTTTCACTTCAGCGAGTCAGCACAGGCTGAAAAACGCTGGGTACCTGACGTCGGATGGACCGAGGAGACAGGTACCCTAAAAGGTCCGTTCTCATGACCTCACCCCACGGTATCATTGAGATTAAATTTCTTGGGTCTTAAATGGAAAATTAGTTGGGGGTTTTATGAGGAAGGTCTCAGAACGGGTTCAACAATAACACTCAATCTGAGACTACATTCAGAAAACTTTGATCTTAGACGAATTCGGAGTATTGTTAAGAAACTCTATTCATACTTATACGGGGTTAAAGTGTATACTTCATTAACTCCTCCATTCTCTATTTATTGGATAGGTTCCGGTATTGTTACTAACTCGTTCTTAATGTTTAGGACTGTCAGACGGGGGACTCTGACACTTGAATTGGTGTCGGGGTATGGTGGTGAGTACGAAAGACCGGAGTTTTGATCCTTAGGAGAAAATGAGTAGGATTGGGAAATCCACTGACACTCCACTCCACAATCAGTGAGTTAGCACAGACTAAGAAATACTCGGGTACCTAACATCGGGTGGTCCGAGGAGAGAGGTACCTTAAGAGGTTCGTTTTATGACCTCATCCAGGGTAAGGGAAGAGGTCCCCTAGAAGGACTGTCTCCCTAACTTAGGTCCAGAGGACGTGACGTCCGTCTAAGAAATGGAAGACTCGGTGGTCCCTTCAGGGATTGGGAAATCCACTTCAGTGAGTCGTCTAGGGTGATCGAGGTGAAACTTTAAACATGCATATGAGTCTTAGACTAGTGAAAGAGTGTGAAAGGGACAATGATCCCCGTTCAACTCCATTAATGCTACCAGATTCCATCGGTACGTATTAGAGGTATATGGATTGGGCGAGTGAAAGTGAAGGAGACTGGAGTTGTCGGTGGAAGAGGGAAACGAGTAAGATAACGTCTACAACAACGACAACATGAATCAACGATTCAGTACAGGTTGAGAGACACCGAGGAACCTGAGATCGGGTGGCCCGAGGAGACGGGTACCTTAAAAGTGCCGTTCTTATGACCTCTTCCAACGGTGAAGGATGGGCTACCCTAGAAGGACTGGGTCCCTGACTTGGGCACAGAAAATGTAGAGGACGTGACCGTCCACCTAAGAAATGATGACTGTGGTGGACCCTTCGGCATAAGGTCTATGTGACCAGAGTAAAAGAGATTTGTGAGGTCTGTACCAATATATAATCCTTCATACCGAAAAACGAAAACAGAAAAACTAGTAAAGGTTTATTTGACTACAGAGTAAAGAGTCTTATGAAAATCAAAAAAGAGTTTAAAGTGGAAGGTAAATTTCCGAAAGAGACGGGTAAAAAGAAGTTTTAGACGGGAGGAAGTTAAGAGGAGTATAAAAAAAAAGACGAAATAAAAAGAGGTATAGTATTGTTTACTATAGCAAATGGATACTTAGAAAAAATATTTCGACAGAGGGACTTGATCTCATATCCGATGTACTCACGTAAGGCTCCAACCGAATGATGATATAAGAGTTGAGAAAATTCCGATGGATCACGGTGGAGTACGTTTCTCAATTGAGTAACCTTTTCTGAGACTACGACCCTCCCTAACTCCCATCCTCTTCTTCCCCCGCTGTCTCCTACTCTACCGACCTACCGTAGTGACTGAGCTACCTACGCTCAGACCCACTTGAGTCCCTCAACCACTACCTGTCCCTTCGGACTGCACGACACTAAGTGACCCAGCGTTTTTCAGCCTGTACTGACTCGCTGACTTGACTTGACTTGACGCGCGTGACGACGACGCCGACGAATCAGCGAAGTCAGCACAGGCTGAGACACGCTGGGGTATCTGTCGTCGGGTACTCCGAGGGGGTAGGGACCCTAAGAGGTCCGTTCTTGTGACCTCACCCAACGGTAAAGGAAGAGGTTACGTACTTTCACTTTTCACTTTCACCTCAGCGAGTCAGCACAGGCTGAGAAGCGCTGGGGCACCTGACGTCGGGTGGTCCGAGGAGGCAGGTACCCTAAAAGGTCCGTTCTCATGACCTCACCCCACGGTAACGGAAAAGGTGGATCGTGTGTCATCCTCCATTTAGTTATAAAGGACTTCCATACTGTAGACGTGGAAAAGTAACCATACATAACAAAGAAAATCGTACAAAATTTAATAAAATACACCATCCCGTTATCCTACAAAAAGTTCTTTTCTAAAAAGTTCTTTTAGATTGTCCTTAGAAGGCAGATGTAGTGTGTTGAAAGTGATATTAAAGTATGACACAAAGATATATAATATTTAAGAAGAGTACTATCAGTAGTATCGATTCTGAAAAAACCCTGAGGTCTACGATGATGATAATGTTGTTAATTGTGAGGAATTGTAGAAGAAAGTTTATAAAACCAAGTGATGTAGAAATTTAAGACGATACATTTTTACTAGGAAGAAATAAAAGAGTTCTCAACAGATAATGAAGACGGAGTTTGGTCAATTTAAATAAAAAAATAAGGATCCTAAGGTGGTTTCAACAAGAAAAGTCATTGATATAGTTACTAAAGGTCCACTGATATACTTTACATCAAAATAAAGTATTAAAATAACATGAACTATTAAGTCGTTATAGGAAGTATTAGCTAGGGAGAGAAGAAAGACTTTATAAAAGTTGAGAATCGAAGATACTCCGGTTGTTACACAAAAACCAAAAGGAGGAAGGAATAACCAAGAGGTAAGACCCTGAGAGAAAGACCGAATAAAATGACAGAAAGTTTATCTCGTTGAGGTCTAACCTATTAACCATATGAAAAGAAGTAATATTAATATTCATTTAAAGTTTATAACAGACAACGATAGTTAAGACCTTAGATATAAAGTCCAGCCTAATCGTTTTATTTTTATAAATTAAAGAATGAATTAAGAAGGGGATTGTGAAGTGTTTATAAGGTTTGTGTCACATAGATTTTAACTTAACTAAAAAAAAGAAGGAGTTTAAAAGGTAAAGTCACAAAGAATAAAGTAGTCTCTCTATATGAGGGTTTATGAATTCGGTCTTATTACCCTCCGTCAGTGTAGTTAAGGGATAAAGTATGATTTGTTGGTGGTTAAAGATATACAGGATGATAGATTCATGAAAGATTTATGACAGAAAAGAGTAAAAAGTACCGACTAGAGATCAGGTTTAAGGATACTAAAAAGAGAAATTGTTAACCTCCTCGTAGGATTAACTAGTGAGACGGAGAGTTACTTAAGAAATAAGTCGTCCGTCACTAGGAAATTTTTTAATTTTTAGACAGGTACAACGAGGATGAAATTTAAGAGTTACTTTAGACGACGAGTACCTTTTTGATGTTTCAAAAGTAATGTTGGTAATGGACGGAGAGGTCGTAATAAAGTCCAGTAAGTAGGAGTCTTGACTTCTCATTCTTTGACAAAGAAAAAAGTCAAAATCGATAATTCAACGAAGACTTACATCCTTTAAACACAAACGAAAGGTAAAATAGTTCTTAGGAACATGTTGGTGACGTTCTATAGAGAGGAGAACTAAATATCTAAATATTTATTGTAAAACTAAGACATATAAAATGTGTACCCGAGGTGTATAAAGAAAAGTCTTAAAAAAAGACCGTATAATGTCTCTTCAGTTACCGTGGGGTGAGGTCATGAGAACGGACCTTTTGGGGTACCTACCTTCTCGGACCATCCGACGTCAGGTATCCCAGTGATTCTCAGCCTGTACTGACTCACTGAAGTGAAAGTGAAAAGTGAAAGTACGTAACCTCTTCCTTTACCATCGGGTGAGGTCACAAGAACGGACCTCTTAGGGACCCTGTCCCCTAGGACCACCCGACGGCAGATACCCCAGCGTGTCTCAGTCCGTACTGACTTCGCTGAATCGTCGTCGTCGACCATATAATAACAAGACAACGAAAGTTTCATATCAAAAGAAAAAGAGTACTAAAATTTTTGACTAATAATGACCGTGTATCTTTTAGGATAATTTGAAGTACGTAGATTATAAGTTACAAGAACGTTTAAAATTCCGTAAATGACTAAAAATTCTTAAAGTATCCTATATTAGTATAATAAGTACCGTTTGTCTTCACCCTCTCACCTTTGTCACGGTTTCAAATAAAAGAGCTTGAGGTTTTAGTAACGCCTGTTGTTAATGTCGGTGCTTTACTTTTCTGTGAACGAGGAACCTTCCGATACTGTATGGAGTCAAGTCAAGTCAGAGAGTCAGTACATACTGAGAAACACTGGGGTACTTAGCGTCGTGCGGTCCGGAGGGACAGGTAGTGGTTGAGGGTCTCAAGTGAGTCTGAGTGTAGGTAACTCAGCCACTGTGTTAGGTCGGTAGAGTAGGAGACAGCAGGGGAAGAGGAGAACGGGGGTTGGAGAGAGTCGTAGTCTCAGAAAAGGTTACTCAGTTGAGAAGTGTACTCCACCGGTTTCATGACCTCAAAGTCGAAATCGTAGTAAGGAAGGTTTCTTTAGGGTAAGACTTTAGAGGAAGTCTTACCTGACCAACCTAGAGGATCTGTCGTGTAATTTTTCGTCTCTACTGTAAAACGACTGTTTTCAGGAAGGTGAGTTTCGATACTAAAAAGGTCATTAGTACACGTTTACACTGTAAACCTGGTATTTCCTCCGGAGTGTGACTTATTAACTACTAAAACTTAACACCACGACCTCTTTTGAACTCTTAGGTAACCTGACGTTCTTTCGGTTTGGTCAATTAGGATTTTCTTTAGTTGGGACTTATAAGTAATCTTCCTGACTACGACTTCGACTTCTAGGTTTTGTAACCGGTGGACTATACTTTCAACTGAGTGAACCATTTTGCGACTACGACCTTTTCTAACTACCGTTTTCCTCTTCCCTTGTCGTCTCCTACTCTACCAATCTATCGTAATGGGTAGGTTACTTATACTTAAACTCGATAGATTAAACCCTCTATGACAAGTAACCCAAGAGTTCTCTTCTTATGACTTCACCAAACGGTAAAGGAAGAGGTCACCTGGTACAAAACAGTCTTGAGAGGTGGTACTGGGTAGGTCAAACCCACCGGGATGTAGTGTACTTTCTACTTGAGGGGTCCAACCATACACGAGTTATACAATGACCTCTTCTCACCTCTTTATTGAGGTCTTTCTTACCTCTCTACCTCGGTTTCGTTTTTGTTGTGGGTCAACACCTACACTGACCACTATCTTCATTCGGGTTACGACATTCTTGTTATAACGTATTCTTGGACCTTACAATCCAGGTTCTTAGTTCCATTTAACCTTCACCAGATTGTCCTCTAACCCGAAAGGATCATCGAGTCTACCGTTTTGTATGCGGACGTTACGTCCTCTGGGCCCAAGTTAGGGACCCAGTCCTTCTAGAGGACCTCTTCCTTTACCGTTGGGTGAGGGTATAAGAACGGACCTTTTAGGGTACCTGTCTCCTTAGAACACCGATGTCAATAACCCTAGTGTTTCTCAACCTGTGCTGACTCACTGATTTGTCCTCTACCGTTCTCTCTTGTAACTGTAAAATCCTTAGTCACTTGATTTTACCTGACCTTACCCACTTAAATTGAGTCTACTGGTAATATCTGGTGATATACCATCTACTGGTAATATAGATAATAACTCCTGTTCTTAGGGAATCTTCTTTACCTTATCGGGAGTATCAGTTGTTTTCTCAGGTTTTACGTCATGAACCTACGTTAGAGTCTTTACTGTCTTACTAGAGACAAGTAAAGGTTCCGTTTGGTAAGTCATAGTGTCATTATGTGCAGATACGAGGTTGGTCATTACGACTTCTTCGACTTCAACTTACCAAGATACTTCTGGATGTTTTGGAAGATCTTAATTGTGGGATTTTTCTACAGACAAAGTAACATCCCCTGACCTTACGTTTTCTTGTTCCAGTTCTCTATGGACCTCATTGTCCGTTTGAACCGGAACCTCATGTTTTACTTTGTACCGTTTCCGATTGTCAAAACGGTTCTCTTACGTGACCAGTGTCGTTTGTGGTAGAAGGTCTTTGTGTCCTCTTTTGAGATGTGTACCTGTAGTGGTCTAGCAGTTATGACTTTAGTCCAACTAATATAAGAAACGTCGGTCTCTACTTCTTCGAGATATGTCAGTCTTTTTTATTCTGGTCCTCGACTGACATCAAGTCTAGTACTTGAAGGATAACGGTTTAAGTCTGAATTTAACTTCTTTCATCCCTTTTGGTGGTCCGGTAAGTCCATACTGGATTTAGTTTGGGGAATACTAATGTCACCTTCACTGTTTATCTAAGTTCCCTAATCTAGACTAACTGTCTCACGGACTTCTTCATGCCTTTCTCCAAGTACTGTAACATGTCCTCCGTCACTGGTTCTGGTAGGGGTTCTTTTTCTTTACGTTTTTCCGTTTTACCAACAGACTTCTTCGGAATGTTTATCGACTCGTTTCTTCTCTTCGTTTTACGTTTCCTCTTTTCCTTTCCATATGGGTAAACTTACATCTCAAGGTTTCTTATCGTTCCTCTTTATTCTCTCTGAAGGAGTCACTAGTTACTTTTCTTTATCTCCTTTTGTTATCTTACCCCTTCTGATCTCTAGAGAAGTTCTTTTAATCTCTATCGTCCCCTTGTAAAGTACGTTTCTACCCGTATTATTTTCTGTCTTTACCAAACTTGGTTGTCTTCGTCTTCTATCATTCTTCTCCACCCTTCTATGTTTCTTCTTGATATGTCTTTTGTAGAAGTACTGGTTCTATTGGTGTTACCACACTAGTGAGTGGATCTCGGTCTGTAGGACCTTACACTTCAGTTCACCCGGTATCCTTCGTAGTAATACTTGTTTCGATCATCTCCACTACCTTAAGGTCAACTCGATAAAGTTTAGGATTTTCTACTACTATACTTCCACGACGTGAGTCATACGGTCGTTTAACCTTTTGAGTCGTCACCGGTGTCCTGACCTTTTTTAGTCAAAACTAAGGTTAGGGTTTCTGTCCGTCGCGGTTTCTTACAAGGTTGATGACGTTGACGTGAGTAGGGTGTACGAGAGTTTCATTACGAGTTTTAAGAGGTTCGGTCCGGAGTTGTCATGTACTTGGCACTTGAAGGTCTTCAAGTTGGACCTAAATCTTTTCCGTTTCCTTGGTCTCTACTTTAACAGTAGTAGGTAACCTAGTAACTTTTTCACTCTCTCGAGGTCTTTTTGCAGATGAAGACGAAATAACTAATACGGTTTCGGAGACTGATAAACCTAGTGTTATTTGACCTTTTAAGAAGTTCTCTACCTTTATGGTCTAGTGGACTGGACGGAGAACTCTTTAGACGTACTTCCAGTTGTTCATTGTTAATTTTGACCTGTACCTTGTTGTCGAACCAATGTTTAGTCCGTTCCTCATGTAGTTCCGACATATAACAGTGGGACGAATAAATTGAATGTACGTCTCATGTAGTACACTTTACGACACGACCTATTTCGTGTTCGACCTCAGTTCTAACGACCCTCTTTATAGTTCTTGGAGTCTATGTGTCTACTATGGTGAGAATGCCGTCTTTCACTTCTTCTTGATTTGTCGGACTACTACTTTCACTTTCTCCTCTCACTTTTTCACCGAATTTTGAGTTGTAAGTCTTTTGTTTCTGGTGTCGTAGACCAGGGTAGTGAAGTACCGTTTATCTAACCCTTTGTTACCTGTGTCACCCTCAGAAATAAAAGAACCCGAGGTTTTAGTGACGTCTACCACTCACGTCGGTACTTTAATTTTCAGCGAACGAGGAACCTTCTTTTCGATACTGGTTGGATCTGTCGTATAATTTTTCGTCTCGTTAATGAAACGACTGTTTCCAGACAGATCAGTTTCGATACCAAAAAGGTCATTAGTACATACCTACACTCTGGACCTGATATTTCTTTCGACTATCGGTTTCTTAATTACGAAAACTTGACTACACAACCTCTTCTGAGAACTCTCAGGGAATCTGACGTTCCTCTAGGTGGGTCAGGTAGCATTTCCTTTAGTCAGGACTTATAAGTAACCTTACTGACCACGACTTCGACTTTGAGATTATGAAACAAGTGGTCTACACTTGTTGACTCAGTAACCTTTTCTGGGACTGCGACCCTTTCGGACTTCCGTTCTCCTCTCCCCCTGGAGTCTCCTATTCTACCAACTTACCGTAGTGACTGAACTACCTGTACTCAAACTCGTTCGACGTTCTCAACCATTACCTGTCCCTTGGGACCGTAGGACGTCACGTACCCCAGAGTTTCAAGCCTGTGCTGACTTACTGAGTTTACTTGACTTGACTTGACTCAGACCCGTTACAAATGACCTCCTGGATCCTCCAACCACACGATGTCAGGTACCCCAACGAGTCCCAGCACATAGCGAATCGTTGACTTGTTGTTGTTTGTTGTTTAGTATAATATAAACCCCCGAGTTAAAATCTTTAAGTAAACACTCTGTAAAACTTACGAAACCGGAAACCAACGGAAAGTCACGTTATAAGTCCAGTTTTAGTGAAAATGTTTCATTTTAATCGTTTTCTCGTAGTTCGTTAATTGTAGTTTAATTGTTTACGAATTAGTGTTAAATTTTGTAATCTTACATCTTATCCTCATATGTGTCTGGTTTGTTAATTCAAAGTCATTAGACTTAAAATGTTCATTGTAATAATAAATGAAATGTAAAAGAGGTGACGATATATGTCCATATGAGTGTCTGAGATCCTTAAACTTTCTCCACTTATCGGTTGACTCATTTAGAGTTAAAAGGGACTTAAGGAAAGAAAAAGATCAGAGGTGAAGAAAACATAGAAAACAAAGTCTAAGATCGTAACTGAAGTGTGAGTCTTGTTATAATTCATTATTATTACTAGTTATCATAGTAACTGAACGAGAAATAAAATTAAACTGGTCGATTTCAATTAGTTTTATTTTTATTAGAACTGTCAAATCTTTCTTTGCAAATTGTACATATACTATATATCCTTAAAAGAAAACACAAAATCTTAATCTTTCCCATTATTTACATAGTTTCCGAAAAGATCGTCGAACTTCACTATATCGAAAAGATGTGAATTTAATGAACTTTATGATATACGATAACTGAACAAAGAGTCATAGTGTGATTAAAACTTAAAGTCTCTCTTATAACGAATAGGAACCAAACAACTCATGTACGAAATCCAAAACACAGGGAAAAGTGTTTACTTTTCCTAGAAATCCAAAGGAAAAACTATAAAAAATCTAAGACTTTGTACCGAAAATCATTGAAATATTGTACCTAGTAATAAATGAAGGTATACATAAAGAAAAAATTCTATATCGGTAAATCATTTAATTCCGACTGTTAAATAACACAACAACTGTATCAGATTATATATCCGTGACTACTTATCCAACTGAGTTATCTTTATTCATAAAGAAACTTTTAAAAATACTTAAGAGTATTTTTGGACAGATCTACGTCTCTGACAAATTTTCAAATCATATATAAAAAATTATAGAAAGTATCAAAGTCTCTGATGAAATATTTCGATAGATGTTAAAATTTAAGTCAAAATGTCTAAAGTTCTAAAAGATCCATAAAAGTAAATAAAAGATCCATTAATTTTAAACAAGATAAATTATACAAATTATTTAATTTGTGAAAGTTCAAATAAGAATATAAGAAAAGTACAAAGGATTATTAAATAAAAAATTTAAAAATAAGTTTATATCAAATAAATGTTACAACACAATCAAGGTCGTATTTCCTTTTACTAAGTCAAAATATATACACACACATTCTGTACCGTTGAGTGAGGTCATAAGAACGGACCCTTTAGGGTACCTGTTAGACCACTCGATGTCAGGTACCCCAGCGATTTCTCAGTTTGTACAGAACCGTTGATTTGTTATATATATATAAAAGAAGGTAATATCCAATGATTTTCTACAACTCTGATCAAGGGACACGATATGTCATCGAGGAACAATTAATAGATAAAATAATATATCATCATACACATAAAATTATGGGTTGAGGATAAAATGGGAAGGAGAAAACATTGGTATTCTAATAAAAGATACAGACGCTCAGATATAAACAAAACATTTATTAAGTAAACACAGCAAAAGAATCTAATCCATATTCGTTATAGTATATCATAAACAGAAGGAGACTCAATGAAGTGAACAATACTATTAGAGATCCAGGTCAGTGTGACGACGTTTACCACAATAAAGTAGAAAAAAACACACGAAGGCACAGAACCGATAACATTTGTCACGACGACACTTGTACCCCTACGTAAATAGGAAAGTTTAATGTAAATAGAGACCTAAATACGGGTCCTCATCCTAATGACCTAGTTTACGATTGAGATAATAATCAAAAAATTCCTCGGAGATATGACAAGAGGAACTAAGGGGTCACCACGATCACCATTTCTTGGGTGGACGGTTACACCTCTGTGTCTCTGTGTCCAAGTTAGGGACTCAGTCTTTCTAGGGGACCTTCTCCCGTACCGTTGAGTGAGGTCATAAGAACGGACCTCTTAGGGTACCTATCTCCTTGGACCACCCGATGTCAGGTACCCCAGCGTTTCTTAGTGACGACCCGTATGTGTGGCTCCTTTGGTCTTAACTTTCTCTGTGTACATGGGGTTACAAGTAGCGTCGTGACAAACATTATCGATCCTGTANATATACCTGACATCCTTCTACCGTTACTGCTGGGACATACGTTCTGTCCTTTTTTCTGTGTCTACACATATTGCCTGAAAACCTGCGTCTCCCTCTCCCACCCTACTAAACCCTCTTACCGTAAGATTGTACATATGATAGTACATTCTTAACTTAGCGGTCAGATACAGACTGCGTCCTATGTCGTACGAACCCCGACCACGTACCCCTACTGGGTCTCTCTACAATACCCCTCCCTCCACCCTCCCCCCAAGTACAAATCCTTGCGGACATTCTTAATTTCTAAAATTTTAAAATTTTTTTATTTATTTATTTATTTATTTCCTTTTTTTTTTTTCTTAGTCTGTATTGACTTCACTGAATCGTGTGTGTGTTTGACAAAAGGTGTCATCGATGTTGATACATCTAAGAGGGGTTGTCATATTTTCCCAAGGGAAGAGAGGTGTAGAAGAGATCACAAAGAATAAACATCTGAAAAGATTATAAGATTTATGCATATAAGGAAGATTTAATTAACTAGATTTACTGAGTTTTAAGATATATTAAAATTTAAACGACTTCAAAAGACATAAATTAGAAATTTCATTAAAAGTTCGTTCGAGAACCTTTCGTGCATAGTACACGTAACGAAAGACGGAACATTAGTGATAAATCAAAAGTAGAAATGTTTAAAAAAATAAAATAAATTGAAACTAAACAATAATCTCTCTCCGTCTTTCTGTCTCTGATATTACTTCTATACTTCTAACTAACTAAGAGACTCAGTAAAAATGATCTAACTGTAGACTATTGATTTTGTACTGATTGAGTTTATTAATAAAAAATTCATAATTATCTTTGTAAATATTCTAAATTTGAGTAAGATAATTGGTATAGTATTATACCGATATAATAATAAAACGGTGATTCGTTTCTAATTGTTTTTAGGATACCTGTATTACATCTTGTAAGACCAATCTTTCTATGTTTAAAGAGTTATATATTCAAAGTTCATTCAGATTAATATAACATTCAGATTAATTATATGACACGAACGTATGATTTAACGAATTCAACACGGGTTGGTACACTGGGGTATCCAACACCGGGTGGTCAGAGGAGACATACACCCTAAGAGGTCCGTTCTTATGATGTCACTGAACGTAAAGGAGAAGATTAATTATACGATAGATTATATTAAAGGTCCAGACCTTAAAAGATGGATGTGTAATTTTTGATACTTTTTAATTTATAGTAAACGAATTGAAACACCATGATCCGTATAGACATAAGAGATGTTGACAGCGACTTCTGAACTTTCAATTCAAACCATAGTTAGTGGTTACAACACTACCTATAGGACGTATAATCAAAAGGATTAATACTTTTGACACTGTGACCTTCTACCATTACTTATGTCGTTCGTAGATTAACGAAGAGGTGGTTGACGTCCTTACAAAATAAATTTCGTTAATTCTTTAACACGAAACTGTCCAAAGTTTAAAGTAGGTAGACGAATGTATACTAAAAGACCCACCTATATACTTATAATTATCGTTGAGACATTTGTCCACGATGTTAAGAAGGGAAACACTTTGTTAAAACAGTGTACACGTATCGGGACCAGTCATTACTGGATTAAAACAGTGACAAATGATGGAATCATCGAGTTTACCGTTACTGTAGTAAATAGGATACCCACCGTAGACGAGGGGTACAGTAACTATACGTGTTACTACACATACATACACACTTATATTCTTATATATATATATATAAGAATCGTTGGTAAAAACATTGTTTGTCGTTGACCTCAAGTCCCACCCCTTTAGTCTTAGACTCTTTACCATTAATAGAAAGATAAACACTGTGTCTATACTCATATTATTTTTGTGTAAGTAAAGATATTAGTTCAATGTGTAACCGAATTAATAGAAACAAATTACTTAATAAGATTTGTTAGAATCACTTTATAACTTACATGAAGAAATGTCTGCTCTAAAGTCTTTAAAGAGGATAATAAGTTTACATATTTAAACTGTAAGGACTAGGTGTAAGAAAAGAGGATAATAATACAAAGTCAAGTCGTGTTTTATATAGATTTACAAGTAGAGTTAGAATTATAGTAACACTTGAACCAGATGAAATAATTTATATAGTGAGTCTTGACACACGATTAATAAACGTACACCAAAGGATCTAGTGATCCATAATAAAACAACCCGTATTCTCTTGTAGATTCTTTTATCAAAATATTGGTAGACTATTATGTACCTGTTTTAACAAGTCGATATTTACTATGTCCTGTCAATTAATCTACCCCCGACTTTACTTATTTTCAGCATGAAGTAAGTGTGACGGTATTCTGATCTCCTCATAAACTTTCTAAGACAATGGTATAGTCTTGAACTGTAAAAGTTACAAATTAGATAATCAAAAGATGTTGGTCACGGGACTGTAGTAAACTGAAAATTCTTTGACTGTCTGTGATGATTTGACACTCTTCCATTTACATTTGTATTACTTATTATTTGAGTCTGTAGAAGTCTTCATTCACCGGTATCTCCTCTACAAATGAATTGTATCTACAGAATAAGAAGGTAATACATCATACTACGGTTCTATAACCCTTATAAATTCTAATACTAACGTTTCAAATATTTTAAGTACAGGGACGGAAATTCTTCGAAAGTCAGATGAGTAAACTTTTGGGATTACTCAAATATTACCTCTTCCTTTACCGTTGGGTGAGGTTATAAGAACGGACCTCTTAGGGTCCCTGTCTCCTCGGATCACCCGACGACAGATACCCCAGCGTGTCTCAGCCTGTGCTGACTTCGCTGAATCGCTAAATCGTTGTTACTCAAATATCATCCTTTTGTAATTAGAGATCACTTATTTAAGAATGTTTTTAATATCTGTATTATCCAAAATCAAAACATAGTATATATCTCTGTTTATGTTATCTTTTTTAACTTGCAGTTCTATAGACATATTTAGTATTCTGAAATACCACATCGTATCCAAAGTCATGAAATTTTTCTTTATTTATTTTAGGTATTTCCATTTTAGTCAAAAGTTACCTTTCACTTACTGTAAAAAGTTTCATAATTTACGGTTCATCTTTTTTATGAATAAACTTTGTAAAAATTTTAATATATATGGTTATTAAACTTTTTGGATGCTAAAGGTGATAACCAAAGATTTTTAACCTTATTCATACTGTTATAGGTAACTTTAGATATATAAGACCCCCTGTTCTTTCCTCCTTCATGTCTACATCCTACTAACTGTTGAAACCTAGTTACACTACTAACATAGTTAAAGTCTAAGAGACGATTGTTATCCACAGACTAACCTGTGGTGACTGAAATAACCCTTCACCTACCTCATATTATATGGAACGTCACGTAATCAACAAACGCAACTAACCTACTTTCTGTTTAAAGTGTACCTTGTCTCAGACTTAGGGTAGTGACAACGTTAATGTAACTTGTGATCACCTTTTTACGGGACAACGAAGACGGCAGACGACATTTAATCGTCTTTAAAGAGTTCAGCAACCGAAGGTCTTAAGGAGTACTAAAGAAAAGTTATTTCACTTTGTACAAATCTATACATATGAATAATCAGTCAATTCATTTACTCAGATATTTCGGGACCGAGAGAATTATCTGGAGAGGTGGAAAGAAAGGGTGACATTCATAAGTTGTCACAAATAGTCGACTACCCGGGTGAGCGTGACCTTATCTACATTAACGTTATTTTAAGTAAAATATGTATAAAAAGAGGATAGAATTCATTACTGTATTTAACTTTTATATAGTCATTTTTGTCAGTATAAAGATATACCCTTATTTTACTTTTCAAACTTAGGAAATCACAACGTCGGGTATAGAAGAAACACTGGTTAAATACTGTAGAAACGAGATCACAAGGTTCATTCACGAGAAAGATTCTCATTTATTCATTTGGTAAATAATCTAATTAAATGGTATCGTACGTCTATTTGTGGAATATTTGTTTCGTTCCGTACCTAAAAATTTCAAAAATAAAATAGTCAAAACAGGGTAGTTACAAATGAAGGATCTACGAACTCCTGATGACCCTAAGACTTTTTTTTTTTTTTTTTTTTTGTGTGTTTTGGTCTTTTGTTTAGACTAACTTCGTCGAAAGTTTCGTTGAAAAAAAAAAATTGGTAAATAGTTTGGAGAAACGAGACAATCCGAAGTGTTTTACTGTTCCGATAAAGCCTCGGTATTTGGAGTTACGGGGCACGTCAATACCGTACGTTGGTTTCTGCTGGCCTCTCTTTTACTTCGGCATTAACTGGTGTCGACGAGTTCGGATTGTAAAGGGTTGTCGTAGGGTTCTAAGAATCTAACCGAAAAGAAAGAAGGATGGTTTGTCTGGTTACCCTCGGAGATTACTAAATGGATTACCCATTTGACTCCCTGGTATTCCACCAGGTACACCCCCCAGAGATACACCGGGTTCCGTACTCACCAGGATAGGTTCTTTCGGTTACTAACCATACACAAACTGACGACAAAGTGAACAATGTAAGTTACAAGTCCTATTTTTATTTTACTATCGTTAAAAGATACAAGTTCCTAGTAAAAATCGACCCATGTTCCGAAACGGAAGTTTGGATTCCCTTCACAAGACAAAAAACCTTCAATGATAATTTTATATCTGACCTTGGTAATGTAAAATAACCGAATCGGAAAGGGACGTGACGGATATTTTTGTCTGTCACGAAATTTTGAAGAGTGATTACAGGTGAAAGAACTCCCACCTCGACTGGAGTTCGTCAAATGATGAACAGACAATCAATTCCGATTAATTGAAACTGAAACAACAATCCCGTGGGATTAGACCCCAAAGTAGAATTTATTTAACTTCTTTATGACCCAAGTTGGGTTGTGGTCTGTCACTGACAGAACCTGAAATACATAACTCTGAAGAAATGAAGTACCTAAAATTAATGTTCCTATAAACCATTTACACGTTAGTCAAGTAAGAAACTATAAATTTACGTGGAATGATGGTTTGAAAAAAATACTTCTCTGATACTAACACAATAAAGAAAATTTTGTTCTTTACATAAGGTTAACTTCGGTAGTACTTCGTATCCTTTATTGTAACATAACAAAATATTTATTTAATGATCGTAACAGGAAGTTAAGTCAAGTCAAGTCAAGTATCCGTATTATTAAACAAGTGTAACTAAAATTTAACATTGTAATTATTGAGTAAAGTAAAAAGTTGATATATTTCCCTTAGACTCAAAGTAGAATAAAAACGAATTATATTATTAATTATATTTATACATCTTTCATAGTATAAATATAATTGTTAAAAATTTAAAATAAAAAATAACTTCCTATTAACGAAATATTTTATAATCGACTAAAAATATCTCTTTAGTAAACGTAAAGTCTATTTATTAAGTCTCTAATATATTGAGATTTTATGTTTTTGAAGTCTCGAAGTCTCATTTTACAACATTATATTTAGGTCGAAGAAATTTAAACTTATCACCGTTACTTTCACCATAAATACATTACATAATGAAATTGTATAGTTCATCCAGTTTATTGAGTAATCATGAATTTGAATTCATTACCAGTTCAATTAGAAATTATAATTTTCAACTATGTTTCGGAACTAAAAAATTTAGAAATAAAAAGTAATAAAAATAAATCTAGGTAAACATACTTTTATAAATGGTATTCTTTTTTAATAAATATTAGAGGGAATCATAGTGACTTTTTATTTTCGTAAGGTCTTTATATAGAAAGTATTTTCTTTGTCAAAGAAGTTTGTGTCATGTATTTGTGTAGTGCTATGAACTTGGGAGTAACTGGGTACCGGTTTAGTTTCACACAAAAACAGTTTTACTCCAGTCACAAGACTTTTATTTTATTCAATGTAAAAACTTGTCTTATAAAACTCAGGTTCGTTGTGTCTACTACCGTCTACAACACTCTGTCTTAATAGACGTAAACCGACATAGGAGACTTCACAGATAATAACGACCATTAATTACGACAATGACAACTCTTACTAACTTTATTCGTGAACATAGTCAGTCCCAAGGGGTCTCTTTGTCTTTGTTATTTTTTATATATGTGTAGTAAATTGTTATATATAATATATATACATACACTAAATCAAATATTTGTATATAAAACATACTAAATAAAATTCCTCAATCGAATGTGTTGACACCCACAACCGTTCAAGTTTTATACCTCAACTCCGACGTCAGGATTCTGATTAAAGAAGAATAGGTCTCTCGGAGTTAAAAAAGAGGATTTCGGGAGTTGACTAACTGATTCAACGCGATTGAAATATCTTCCATTAGAGGAAATGAATTTCAGTTGAGATTCATACTTGGCTACCGTGTAAAGATTTCACAGGCATATAAATCCCGGAGGGTCCACCGAGTCACCAGTTCTTAAGTGGACTGTTACGTCCTCTCAGTCTAAGATAGGGACCAAGTCCTTCTAGGGGACCTCTTCCTTTACCTTTAGGTAAGGTCATAAGAATGGACCCTTTAGGATACCTGTCCCCTCGGACTATCCATGTCAGATACCCCAGAGTTTTTCTCAGCCTGCATTGAATCGCTGATTTGTTGTTGTTGGAAAATTAATTCTAGATCCTAACATCTTCAACTGGAGTAAATATTTTATGGAAGTGTCGTTGTGTGACTCATCACAAACAAATTATTTACCTATGATACCGGATCCGTTCAAATATGTATTTTAGTCGGCATTTTTGTGAAGCGAAACGATTCAGTGGACGACATCTCGAAGATTCACGTGCATGAAGAAAAGTGAATAAAAAGAAGAAGTGAAGGGAAATGTAGATTCTTAATCGTGTGATTTCATAGGCACAATTCTTAGAAACGTTTTAAAGAGGAAGAGATGAGAAAAAACAAGAAACCCAAGTCCCATATAGAATTTTACTTTGAAAATGTCATCGTGAATTTGTTTTTGTCTAGTAGTCGCACACCTGGTCTTCTAACGAAAGTTGAACTCAAGGCGTATTAAGACAACTAGTATTTCCTTGTTGTTCCAGAGTCAACTATAATGTGGTATACGAAATTAATGATAGACTTGTCCCTTTCATATCACCTTACAACTCTGGTGACGGATCTATTGACCGTGTGAATACCCACATTCTCGTTTCTTATAAATGATTTGTCAACGAGTCTGGATAAAAGAACACAGAAGTCTGGGTCTTAGAATTAAAGTGAATATCAGACACCCGAGATCTGTGACACACGGAACTGAGATTAGTGTCTAGATGGTGTAAGATCGGTTTACTCTAATGCCGTTCCCAGCATTGGAGAGAAACGGAACCCAAGAATTTTTTAAATAAAGTTTTACAATCCTTATTATAACTTCATAGTCCTCCTAATTTATTCTGTAATCTTTTAATAAAAACGACAGAGACCGTGTATGTGAATGTGTTATTCACGGTTGCATAACTAAATAAATGTCACTTTTATTAAGGAAGGATAATAGTGACGTCCTAATGGAACTGTAACCTAATTAAAGTCACGTTGTGTCACCTTATTTATGTCTAAACATTTGGTTTGTAGAAATGAGAGTCATGACTGAAACGGCAAATGATCGGCATACCAGAACCTGTCAAATGAATTGGACAGACCCGAAGTCCAAGTGGCACACATTTAACTGTTTTTATTTAGTAAATTACACCAACCTCCTAATTTATTTTATTGCATTTGGGCGGTCCCAAACGACCGTGTGTCAACGACACATTTTTGTCCCGTATACTAGTAGTAATAAAGACAATTCTTAATTTACTGACTTATTTGTTTTTTCTGTTAAACTCAGAGGACAATATACAAATAATATAAACGTAAATAATGTAAATACATACAAGTACAACATACATATAATGTAATTCTTACCATCGAATGTACTTAGAAACAGGGTCATAAGTTTACATTGAGTTGACGGAACCTTTTCTAAGGTAGTGAACAAGAATTTGTCAACTCCGTGAACATCATTCAAGTGAGTCGAAGATTCTACCTACCTATTCCTTACAACATCCATCTTTATACTTTCGGGAACCGTGTAGTAAAAAGAGGACGGTATTTACGGAATGGACGAGTACTGAACGTCCTTACGGACTTCCTTTTGAAGAAGGACTTTGTACTCGAAAATGTTGGTCCACTAATAAAAATCTGTTTAAGGACCTTCAACCTTCTCAATAAGGACTTCGGGGTTAAAAAAAAAGAGTAAAGTAACCTCTTATACCTTGTATTGACGATTTCTTTTGTAAAAAACCTTTTTTACTAGTTCATAAAACACGTAATAAATTTCGACAAACCACCATCAAAAGACGTTCTTTATAAAATGTTTTTACTACTTTCGTAGGATAAACTCAAAGAAAGAGAAAGAGAGAAGAGAAAAGGAGATAAAGTGAGAGAAATATCCTTATCCTCAAATCTGAGAAATAGTCGAACCTACTTCCACATTTTAATATTGGGTCTCCAATATAACAGTAGCTAATTTTCAATTTTGGGTTTATCGAAAAGAAGTGACTCAAATACACAGAAGGTCTTAATCCGTCACGAGAAGTTGTTTCTTGAACTAATTGAAAAATTTTATCGACTGTTCAAAGATAAGAATAACATGTAACAAGGACTCTTAACTTTTATAACACGACCTCCCGTCCCAGTATAAGAGCGTTTTGGTAAAAAACAGTATATTTACTGAAAAATTTACTAACTCTATATTCTTTTATTTTCGGAAATTATAGACTCAATATACAAAGACAAAAAGTACCTATTCTTTGTATATCATGTTCGTAAAGAACTTCTAATAACACCCAAGGTAAGGTCTGGTGTCGTCGTTTCACTTTATAGTTTTATTTCACTTAGTATAATTAAAAACTCGGGGTTATGTATATTTTTAATACAAACGTATTATGTCACTAGTGTACAATGAGAAAGAAAGTGAACTTGTACATCTCTGGTAACATTCAGATAACTGACCGGATGAAAGTTGTGACATTAAAGAATCCCTTATCTCTCTAGACTCCTCTTTCTCTCTCTCTACCCCCTAGTCGTGGGTGAGTTACGTCGTCAGTCTTGTGTGTTTTGTAGGTAATTCAAAAGACAAAATATTCTTACACTAAATACCGTGAGGTTGTACTAATGTTATCATTGTAGTTTTAGTGATTAGTGGTTAGTGGTTTTGTTTATGTCATTGGTGTCTTTTGAAACTTTACGACCTTCTTAATCATTTTAAACTGTGTCTGTGCTTCACTCTTTTACGATAAGTATTTTATCGTGACTGTCTGAACTGTCTACAGTAAATCGAGTCAAGTCAGGTCAGTGAGTAAGCACAGGTTCAGAAACGTTGGGGTACCTGACGTGGTTCGGTCCGAAGGGACAGGTAGGGGTTGAGGACGTCAAAAGAGTTTGAGTACATGTAGCTCAGTCACTACAATAAGTTGGTAGAATAGGAGACAGTAGGGGTAGAGGAGGACGGAAGTTAGAAAGGGTCGTAGTCCCAGAAAAGGTTACTCAGTCAAGAAGTGTAGTCCACCAGTTTGACAACCTCGAAGACGAAGTCGTAGACAGTAAGGTTACTTGTAAGTCCTGACTAAAGGAAATCCTAACTGACCAACGTAGAGGAACGACAGGTTCCCTGACAGTTCTCAAAATAGGTTGTGGTGTCAAGTTTTCGTAACTAAGAAACCACGAGTCGAAAGAAATACCAGGTTGAGAGTGTTGGTATGTACTGATGACCTTTTTGGTATCGAAACTGATCTACCCGTAAACAACCGTTTCATTACAGAGAAGAAAAATTATGTGACAGGTCCAACCAGTATTGAAAAGAAGGTTCCTCGTTCGTAGAGAATTAAAGTACCGACGTCAGTGGTAAACGTCACTGAAAACTCAGGTTCTTTTATTTAAGACAGTGACAAAGGTAACGAAGGGGCAGATAAATGGTACTTCACTACCCTGGTCTACGGTGCTAGAATCAAAAGACTTACAAAATTCGGTTGAAAAAGTGAGAGGAGAAAGTGAAAGTAGTTCTCGGATAAATCAAAAAGAAACGAAAGACGGTATTCCTAACACAGTAGACGTATAGACTCCAATAACCATAAAGAGGGTCGTTAGAACTAAAGTCGACACGAAGTAGGTCGGGTCGTAAAGTGTACTACATGAGACGTATATTCAATTTCACGTCCCACTGTTATATGTCGGAACTACATGAGGCAAGAGTTAAACCTCGGTCAGACAACAAGGTACAGGCCAAGACTGTCAACGAAGAACGGGACGTATGTCTAAAGAGTCCTCCGTCCATTCCACCAGATCATAAGGGTAGAGAACTTCTTAAAAGGACAAACGACACTAGGTGTGTCAGTTTCTGAAACCGTATCTGTTATGTCGTCTTCATCTATAAAAAGACTCTAAGAAACGAAAGAGATAGTAGTTCACCTATAACCGTTAAACTAGAGACCAAGGATACGGAAAGGATTTAGGTCGAACATGTAGACCTTCAAGAACCAAGTACATGACAACTTTGGATTGAACCTATTGAAACTCGTAATGAAACGATCTCACACCCTACGCACGTTAACAAACCATCAAACTTGTAGGAAAACGTAACGGAAAGAAACTCTAACCTTACTTTTGACTCGAAAAGGTCAGGACACCGGTGACGACTCAAAAGGTTTGAACGACCGTATAACTCACGTCGTGAAATTATCGTAGTAGAAAATATTGCAGTAGGAAAAAAACTCCTAAACTTTATAGAGTCGACCTTAAGGTAGTGACGTTTAAAAACTAAACATTGTTGACGTTATAGTTCACATTATTTCGTCATTTTACTCTAGACAGACACAGTATGTAATTCGTCCGTTTTTATAGGATCATTAACTCAAACGTACAGACAAACTTATTATATTTCTATATTATTTAATACAAATATTTACATAGAGTTTTAATCGTGAGATGATTACTATTTGTCACTCACTTTACTATGTGAAACATATTAAAATTAATAAAGATATTTACTGTTCTTTACTGTTTGAACGTTGAATTTTAGGAGTCAATACAAACCCAGTAGATTCTGTGTTACCTTGTTACTAATTATTTCTGACTAAAATGATACGACAATATATAATTACTATATATGGTTCTATCAAGTATATATTCCCTTGTAAAAATATTCGTTTAAGAGTCCTTTAGTCAGAAGATCTTTCAACTAAAAAAAGGGTATTTACGACGTAGTAGAAACGTAAAAGAAGAGCCTTCTACTTCAAAACAGATTTTTCGGTTTTTGGAAATAAAATATTAACGTTCATTATTATTAATCGGGAATTAATATATAAGAGGACAATTCAATAAAAATTATATCCAGAACAGAAGAACTTTAACAAAATATAAATAATCCTTGTCTCTGAAAAGTTCAGTGGTGTGTTAAGAGTAAAGGGTGTTGATTTTGTTTCAAACGAACCAGAATGGTATTAAACTGTTATAAAATGTACTCCCGAAATTAATATGAACACTTTTCTCTTCGTTTATAAATATTTTATCAGATCGGAAATGTACTTTGAACTTATCTAATTTTCCCATGTTAATATAGGAGTCTTATACTTTTCAATTGGTCACAAAACAACATTTGTTAGAACAAATGACCTACGTAAATTTTTTGAACATATTTTTAAAAGAACTGTTAATGTAAAGGAACAAATATAAAAAGTATATAAAGTTTCACGTTGTTTAGGTTTAATCTGAACACAAATAGACAATTATTGTTAATTGTAACAATAACAACAACGAATCAGCGGGTCCGTACAGACTAAGAAGACGTTCGACGTAATCTAAAAAGACCTTAACTAATGGTTTCACTCCACGGTAAATGAGGAGGTCCCCAAGAAGGCCTAGATCCCTCTCTTGGACACAAAGACGAAAAGGACGTGATTGTCCACGTAATAAATAACGACTCGGTGACCCCTTCGGGTCTTATCTTTTGTATTACCTCATTTTTCTTACGACATATTGAATTGGAATTAACATTTATCTTAATAGAAGGATTTAACTCTTGTTAAAATTTTCTATCTTTAAATAGACTTTAAAAAGAAGACATATCTGTCGTTTTCTCTCTGTCTACATATTTTGTCAGAAAACCTGAGACACTCTCTCCCTCTCCCACCCTACTAAACCCCCTTACCGTTACTTTGTACATATTATGGTATATTCTTTACTTAGTGGTCAGGTCCAAGCTATGTCGTACGAACCCTGACCACGTGACCCTACTGGGTCTCCCTACCATGTCCCTCCTTCCACCCTCCCCCTAAGTCCTACCCCTTGTGCACATACAGACACCGTCTAAGTTCAACTACACACCGTCTTGGTTATGTTATAACATTTCATTAATCAGAGGTTAATTTTATTTATTTACAATTACTACTGGGACATACGTTCTGTCGTTTTTTCTGTGTCTACACATATCGCCTGAAAACCTGAGTCTCCCTCTCCCTCTCCCACCCTACTAAACCCTCTTACTGTAACTTTGTACATATGATAGTACATTCTTAGCTTAGTGGTCAGATACAGGTTACGTCTTATGTCGTACGAACCCCGACCACTGGGTCTCCCTACAACACCCCTCCCTCCACCCTCCCCCCCAAGTACAAACCCTAGTGTACATGTGGGTACCACCTAAGTACAGTTACATACCGTTTTGGTTATGTCATAACATTTCATTTTATTTCATTTTTATTTTTAATTTTTTATTATTATTATTTATTTATTTAAATTTAAAAATTTTTCGAGTCTTTTATATTTATATATATTAATATTAATTATTATATTTTAATAATATTAATTCTTGAATCTTTAGAATTAATACTTTAATCGTAAAGAGTTTTAATAATTTATATCTTCATGTAATTAACAAAATATCTTTTAGAAAATACGTCTTGTCTTATATTATTTATGTTATATTAAGATAAAAACATTTTTAGATGTTTAGTCACCCATGTTATATTAGGAAAAAACTAACGTTTTTACGGGGTATAAAAACATATATACAAAGGACCAAAAAAAAAAATACTCACACTTCGTTTTACACCTTTCTTTGTATGTTTTCATTAATATACTCCGGACTTTCACCACCTTTTCAATACGTACTTCATCCAATTTCATAAGATCCCAATGCGTATCAGGGGTATAGAGTCCCAAAATTTTGTCACTTCCGAATAAGAAGTGAGGATAATAAGAGGGTAAGTTTAAACTTGAGGGTACTCTTAAGACGAGTAGTGAGGTCCGACCCACGACCTTGTCGGTGGCAGAGTCTACAACGGTCATCGACTCGGTCTCCCTTTCTCTTTAATATGAGAATGGTTACTCAGTCGCGAGACCGGTCCTTCATGTGGAAGGAAGAGTTGTCTGTCTGGTCTAGAGAGTAGTAAGAGTTGGTATTTTGTCGGTTATTTACACTAAGATGATGTAAGGACCTTCCGTGTCTCGGTCTTTATTACCACTGATTCAGGCAGATCAGTTCCGAGACCAAAAAGGGCACCAGTACATACCTACACTCTCAACCTGATATTTCTTTCGACTCACGACTTCTTAACTACGAAAACTTTACACCACAACCTCTCCTGAGAACTCTCAGGGAACCTGACGTTCCTCTAGGTTGGTCAAGTAGGATTACCTCTAGTCAGGACCCACAAGTAACCATCCTGACTACAACTTCGACTTTGAGGTTATGAAACTAGTGGACTACGTTACTCGACTGAGTAACCTTTTCTGGAACTAAGACCCCTTCTAACTTCCGTCCTCTTCCCCTGTTGTTTCCTACTCTACCAACCTACCGTAGTGGCTGAGTTGGTGGCTACCCAAACCCACCTTAGGTTCTCAACCACTACCTGTCCTTCCGGACCTCACGACACCAAGTACCCCAGCGTTTCTCAACCTGTGCTGACTCACTGACTTTACTTGACTTCCGACATTGATGGTCTTTCAAAATTTCACAATGAATCAGTATAGACTGTGAAACGTTGAGGTACCTGAAATCGGGTGTCTCCCTGAAATAGGGAGACAGGTACCCTAAGAGGTCCGTTCTTATGACCTCACTCAACGGTAAGAGAAGAGGTCCCTTAGAATGTCTGGGTCCCTAAATTGGGATCAGAGGGTGTAACGTCCGTCTAAGAAATGGTTGACTCGGTGGTCTACTCCCCTTGTTAACGATTACACAAGCAATAAGAATTATAACTAAAATAAAAAGTGATTTTTATGTCTTCGGAGAGACTTTGTTAAATATTTGGTCTCCGTTGAGATGTTAGTACTAGGGAAGAAACAGTGACAACGAAATTAATGTCTTTTTCTCCATCTGTACATATTCTTTTGGTTCGAAGTAATTCGTGGAAGAGATCAATGTCCGAAACAATCCTTCTACGATACTACGTTTTATATACGGTGTCTAGGGGAGGAGTACACCGAAACTAAAGTTGTCCCCTTTGGTTCACTACATTCGTGTATCATAACATTTACGGTGTTTGTATTTCGTCTGACCTCTCCCTATGACTTCTTTCACAGTCAAAAGTAATTGTGGAGTCTAGAACCAGGAAAAATCAGGTTTCCTATAAAAGTCGTTTTTGATCTTCATTATATGAAACAAGACTACCTTTCTCTACCACATTCATAAGTTACGTTCACTTAGTCTCATGAGTCTTTTAGACAATTACTGTTATTTAAATCTTTCTAACCTCCGTCGGTTTTAAAGTTTTAATTCGAATTCTTACACCCGAAGTATCCACATCACTAATATTTCCTTTCTTTTCTTATCCGTACACCTTTCTTTTGATTCTATATAACAACTATGCTCTGATGTAAAGGATTTATACTTCACGCATTATTCTTGTCTCGTGACGGAGTTACCGAGAGGGATTTAATGTTAAGGTCCGTGACGAAAGTATCAGAGTTACTAAGTTCTCCGGTCTTGATTCTATAGTATCCTCCTTTTACATGGAAGACGAATGTAAAGTTCAGTTGTGCCACGAAACATAACTTCACTCAACTTAAGTTAAGTACGATCTCTCCGAGGTAAAGGTATAGTGATGAGTAAAAGACGGTATTAAATGTTTAAGTAACAGGAGAGTAATAACGTCTTACTTTAGCACTCAAAAATTGGATAACTTCGTATTCAAACCCTTTGAAATACAGGAGACGTAAGAAATAACCTAGATCTGAAAATTTTCTGAATGTCAATACTTCTTATATGAACTTTACGATAAACTTTATAGTATTCTGATAAAACTCCTTTCATCACTAATTAAAGGGGGTATATTCTATTTAAAAACAGTCTCGAACAAAACATTTGTTAATTGACTGACTTTTTTTGAGTTCGACATTTATTACTCTTATAATATAAGTTTAATTATCGGTTACTAAACGTAAAAAATAGTCCTTCAAACTTTTTATAGAAATTTTGGCCAAATATACACAAGAACTGAGAAAACCTTAGGAGTATAAGTTTGTTTTGAAAATTAAAGGTAAAATACTTCCAAAACCAAATAAACAAATACACACAAATGGTCTAAAACTTCCTTAATAAATTGTACTTTTCTCGAACAGATCAAATATTTAGGAAAAACTAACAGTAGTTACGTCTTCTACATTAAATTTAATTCTGTGAAAGTTATAAAATCAGGGTGTGATACTCCCTAAACGTATATGAGGTTAAAGATGATATTTATTTACAATAGTTTATATAAAATATTTTACATACGAGGAGGTTTAAGTGAACTAAATGTCATAGATTTATATTGAACTATATCTATGAAGATAAACCAATCAAATTTGAAGTCGATGTTTTACAGTACTACCGTTCATCATAGTAATTTCCGTTCTTGGGTCCTAAGAAACTTTGGTCATTCAATCAGTGTGACCTTAGGGACTCAATTCTGGGGGAAATATATCGAGACCTGAGAGGGATTATTTAGACTAGTACATATTTCGAAGAACCCACATGAAGATTAAACTTTGTAAATCCTTTCTTCTTTAAGAAATACCACACTGACACCCTCTCAAACCTAAAAATGAAGTACAGACTATAAACTTCTTCAATCACTTTTCAATTCTGTGATGTTTAATTTTGTTGTGTCAGTTCATAATTTGACAACAGAGGAAAATACTTTAATTGCGAGTTGACAATAATGGTTGAAAACACGAATCTTAGAGTGAGATTGAAACAAGACTAAACTATAAAAATATTGTACAATCTCAGTGTAATATTCTGTAAGTAACCGGAAATCGGTTTTTATTATTTTAAGACTGGACTGGACGGAAAGAAAACTTTTCATCTTTTCTAGGGTTCTCTAACGTTAAAATCTAGAGTGTGTATTAAAGGGTAAGGGGAGGATATTTAGTCCGAAGACATTTTATCACTCAATATGGTAAGTGTAAAGACGTCTATGATTTTAAGGGGTAAGTAAAAGGTCGAACGTAAAAAGTTCTTTTCCCTACAATCGTCTCTAACAATTCTCAACACCATCAGCTTTTCTTAACCGTCGTAAGGTTGAATCTTGAACAACTGTAAGACGGTTAAGGAAATAATTACGTACAACGATTCGTCTCGACTATAAGTCGGTCATGTAAGATAGTATCGGTATGTCTAACAATTCTAAGACTTGATAAAGTCAAGGTCACCAATTTATCGGTGATGAAGTACGGAGGGTCATAGAGGAAGGGGTACGTAAATGGCTAACCAGGGGAGGGTCAAGGGGAAGTTCAGGTTGAATGATGAGACAGATGTTTCGTCACAAATTGTCACATTCTTCGAAATTCTGGAACTAGAACGATCACATACCTACCTACCGGGGATCAAACTAACCAGTCACGAGTGAGTGATCGTCAACAACTTATGAAACTTATATTGAGAAGGATTCGGATTCATACGAAGATCCGTACACATTGTCTTTATCTTTACCCCCTTTCTACCGGTATTACTAAAACAATCGTAATTGATAAGAGGAATGTTAATGGTTCAAGGGTCGAGACAACAAGTCTCTTGTGAAGAACTACCGATGACAAAGAGTGTACGACACCCATGTTCTTAATATACTTAGTAAACAAGTTTCTCGACTCAGTTCTTTTTATTTTGACTGTAATTTTTTGGATACCACCATATAATTTACGGGTCCTTCCACCCTACTTCCGTTCTCACCCTTAGTCAACCCTTTTTTTAGTGTCCACTGGACTAATTAAATAATATAACTAAGTAAGTTGTATATTAGTACCTTGTACACCAATATATCCTGACCTATAGATCTTCATTTTTCTCTCTCTAAAGGAAGGGGAGTATAATGAATCTTATGAAGGTCGTTCTTCATAAGATTTCAGTTGATGCATTAATAATTATACGTTACAAATTATTATGAAACTCTTAAGTGAATTTAAAAATTACAACAACAAATCAGTGATTCAGTACAGACTGAAAACACTGAGGTCCGACGGGACAAGAAGTGATAGAGGACCTCAAATGACTTTAAGAACAGGTAACACAACCACTACGATAGATTGATAGAGTAGAAGACAGTAGGGGAAGAGGAAAACAGAAGTTAGAAAGGGTCGAAGTCCCAGAAAAGGTTACTCAACCGAGAAACGTAGTCCACCGGTTTCATACACACGAAGTCGAAGTCGTAGTCAAGAAAGTTACTTATAAGTCCTGACTAAAGGAAATCCTAACTGACCAAACTAGAGGAACGTCAGGTTCCCTGAGAGTTCTCAGAAAGGTATTACGAACGAAAAACAGAGATATTTTTGTTCCTGGACTAGTGATATTAAGTCATAATGAACCTTCTTCAAAACATATCTGTTAATTCATAAAGGATAAAATAACAACAGAAAGATTAAGGTATGTTTATTATATGAACCGGTAAAAAAATTAGTTTTTTTTAAACCGGTATGGAACTCCGTACACCCCCTAGAATCAAGGGACTGGTCCCTAGTTTGGGGAGGACGTGACTTTCATACCTCTCGGTGACCTGTCGTCCTCTTCAAGAATGAATTAGTAAAACTTTACTTTACATTTTAAATGATTCGTTTCCGTTATCACGTAATACGGTAAGGACAAATAGAACACAAAAAAAAAAAGAATGACAAAGGAATTCTCCTAGAAGTAGTACACGACATATACCTCTCCCTTCACAACTGACTAAACGAGTTCCTCCGTCTGTAAGAATAATGAGTTAAGAAACCGAGTAGTAAAAAATTTGAAAATTTTTTAAATAAATAAAAAATTAACTTCCTGTTAACGAAATGTCTTAAAACAACAAAAGAGTATGGAGTAGTACTTAATAAAGACATCGGGTGAACATATAGTTAGTGAGAATTTAAAGTTTGTTGATACCCATATAAGAGTTTAGAGTAGAACGATAATATCGTCATGATGTAACACCAGAGGTAAAAAATTTTCTCTTCCTTTTTCATTACTATCAACAACCAAAAGACCCCTCGTCGTTCCCTCTACATTAAAAAATGACTCACTGACGTTACACGATCTAATACATGGTTCACGTCCTTTTAGGGAGAGTTACTGAAACATCCTATTATAGTGGGTGTAAAAAAGGATAGATAACTCCGATTCTCTCTGATTCTTAAAAGGATTCTCAAGTTCAGACGATTCACTGTGTCGACCCCAAGTTTTGTACAAGACAGACAGAGAGTTCTGGAAGGATGGTAAAAACTACTGTTTGACTATATACTTTAAACTATAAAAGATATAAGTTATTATAAACATCCACGTGATTATCATAAATAGACTTTTGTAGGAGAGAAAAATGACCCAAATGAAACATAATATAAAGGGATTTTATCGGAGGTAACGTCACTATCTCTTATGTCAGTTATAATTTTAGTACCTCAACTTTCTTGGAATATTTTAATTACTACCCACCGTCTCATCAGTAACTTCAAATAGGTTACTATTACTTGACTCCTCCCTCAGTTAAGGTACAAACTTATTGTAGAAACTAAACTCAAAAAGACATTGAGAAAACTATAATGAAGGAAGTAACCCTTATCAATAGTGAATATCTTTTAGAACATATACCGAATATCGGTCACCATAAAAATTAGTAGTACTGTTAGTATGTTACATTCACATTGATTAAAATACAAACTATAACCCTTTGGTTATAGGTCTCTGGGCGTACTATCTCCCTCAGACACAGACACGATCTTGACTTCAGCCGAGACAGACTGATCTTAGGACACAAGAGAGGCAATACGGCATGATCATGAAGTAATAGTCTTGTTTATGTTTAACATTTCATTTCATCAGGAAGATTATAAACTTTCGTCGTTAGTATGAAAGGGAAGTAGAAAAGAAAAAGTACGGTCATGTGAATCAAACGGGTTATGAATTTCTGGACCAGAGGTCTAGTAAGTCTCGATGATGTTTACAATTATGGTTTTGAGCCATGTCAGGAGTGACAACAGAGCGATTATGTATGATCTCTCTACAACGTAGAATCAAGAACTGACTTGTCTGATTTTTGTGTGAAAACAGAATCGATTAAAACCTTCGGGGAACCGAGTAATATAGAAGTACTATTTGATTTACAGGATGGAGAACAAAAGGTAATTAACGAAAATGCGTTTCAGAGGGATCACAAGAGGGATCCTCTTTTCCCACAGTCTCCTACTCTACCAACTTACCGTAGTGACTACATTACCTGTAATTGAACCCGTTTGAAGTCCTCAACCACTACCTGTCCCTCCGGACCGTATGACGTCAGGTACTCCAGTGTTTCTCAGCCTGTACGGACCCACTGACTTGTTGTTTCAGAGGGACCAGGATATAAAAAGATCAAACTGTCACTCACATTCTGAAATTTGAATTAATTTAAGGAAATTTAAGGTAGGATAATCCGGATCGAGCACCAAAGAGTAAGGTACTAACTCAATAAAGAGTCTAAATACTGTAGATTTTTTGGTTATCTCTACATGATATAAAGAAGTAGACATAGAGTCTTGTTCTAAAATTTAAACTCTCCAATATACAATTTAAGATAGGAGATCTCGTTATCTTCTTTGACTCCTCCTTTTTTTTTATGGGAACCGGTAAACTACTCTTACCACATTTTGACCCCTCTAACACGTAGTAAGAGAATTGTTTCTAAATAACTCTTGAATGATACACGGTTCGTCACAAAATTCGTTACTACACCGTCGTCATTTGATTTACTGTCTTTAGTGAGAGGAGGTACTCGAATATAGGATACCCTTATATGTCTGTTATTTGTTTGAGCTCTCCTTTCATATACTGTACTATTATTATTATAATACTTTTCTTGACTCACCCCTTCTACCCCTCCCTCACAGTCCACACATACGTCTCCCTCCTACCTCTCGAACAAGGGATTCAAGAAACGTATTTGGAGATAGCTTTTCTAGTACGACGTGGCGTTAATTTACAGGAAACGGACTGAGAAGGAAGTCTGTTTAGTGAAAGGTTCCTTTACAAGATACAGAAAAGTAGATCTACAAAGGTTGTAGTTCGGATGTTACGGATTGTACTCCCTTCAAAGTGGTCTTCTAATTATTTAATCATTTTTACGGAATTTTAGACTTACTACAGTTTTTATTATCGTTTGATAACTCACGAATGAGACACAATGTGTAACACGATAACGGAGTAACCAAAGTGTACGGAGATACTTTTGTAAAAATTAACAGATTTCACTAATAATAGTAAGGGTAGAATGGTTACGATTTTGACTCGATGTCTCTACGATTTATTAAACTTATTTTACTATATCGGTTATTAGTTACTTTTTCTTAAAGTTTGTCTGACAAAGGTTTGGGTTACTGAAAGTTCAAAGAAGTATTCCGTCTTTATCTATGGAACAGTTAGAGGTATCGTGATCTTAAAAATATTCCACGATAGTCTTTAATACTAAAGATAATATAAAAATTTTTCCTTAAATCCATCTTCGACTTTGTTCCGTTCAGTTTCAGATAGTTCGGCTGTTTAAGTTAAGTAAGCGAGTTTTATCGTATAAGGTTTATTAACAAAGATTTATGATCAAAGTTAATACCCTAAACTCTTGTTTCTTTACTCTTTGTCCTCCCTTTCTTACTGTCTCGTAAAGGTAAAGTATGATCCTGAACTTCATGGACGAAAAGGAAAAGATTCCTCCAAATTACCACTCCCTACTCCTTGTAGTCCGTCTCCGGTGTAATTGTTAACTATTTTACATATTTAGGTTTGTCCCTAGTTCCTTAGTAGTCCCAGAATAAGTAACCAGTTCGCCGTTACCCCGACTAAAATCACTATTAAGATGATGCGATTGGTTCGACGTACGTGTAAGGATTCCCTTTATTTTACTTTGCTCCCGTCATTATTCGTTTTCGTCGTCCCCTGTCTAATGTGATATCTTTACTTCGCGCGGAACAGGGTACCAATAGAAACGAGTGTCGAGTTAAGAAAAGGGAACTTACTTCGTTTTACCACCTAATACTCCTGGTCTAGAGTTGACACTGTGACTCTTTTACCAACTTACCATAGAGAGAAACTCTAAATTTCGACCTTTGAAACCCTTCAGATAAACTCCTACACCTATCAACATTTTTATAAGGTATTAATGTATGTGAGACATATGTCAAACGAAAATTCTAATTATAACGAAAAGTACTTCCTGTAAATTTGATAAAATATCGTCGTAAGAGTTGGACAGGGGATACAAAGTTTAACTTACGAATCACTCAGATCTTATTTCTGTAAGTTTTATTTTGATGTTTAGTCTTAAAGGTATATTTATAATATTAGTAGACTCATGATTTTTTTTCGTAGTCTTACGATTTTTATACATTTGTAAAGAAAGAAAATCTCCTTTTTGTATTTTAGATACTTGGAAATTCTTAGTAGAAATCAATGTAGAATATATCTGAAGAGATCCTCTTATCTTACACTAAGTTTTGTGTCCGGACATTAGTTTAAACCCCAATAAAACGTATAAATTTTATTGTGACTATAACAAATTTTGTCTCTTTTCAGTGAACCTCTTATAATCTACTTCTAAGTGACGTTAATGTATAACATAATCAAACGGACCCGATGATATTGTTATGGTGTCTAAACCACTGTATTTGTGTCTTTAAATAAAAAGGTGTAAAGACGTCCGATCTTTATCCTTTTATCCATAGAAGGTTCCAATGAGAGGAACCGAATACCTACTGTTAAAGGGATGACCAGAAATGTACCAGAGTGGAAACACACGTAGTCACAGGATTAGAGGAGAAAAATATTCCTACGGTATAACCTAATCCTGGATGGAATTACTGGAGTAAACTGATGGAGAAATTTCCGGACTAGAGGTTTATATTAGTGAAAACACCATGACTCTCATCCTGGAGTTGTATATTTAAACCCCCCCGTGTTAGTTCGGGTAATATAAATGATCATTTCACAAGGATTTTTTGTGAACATTCCCTAACCCCCCTTTTCTGTCTTTCCCCCTTACGTTGTATAAGGGGGGACACACATAGTCCGTTTCAGAGTCGGGGTCAGGTCAACATGAGACCTCATAGTTGACGTGGAGTCACAAACAGGACTGAGTTTTCTCCCTCGATACGAAAGCATGCGACGTGGTAACCGGTATCTTCGTCCCCACCATCCATCGAGAGTATAAGAAGACTGAGACACACACGTCAGTTTTGTCTGGATTCTTGGGGTACGTCTCTGGAAGTCCATATTCGAGTATCTTCATTTGTGTGTACCCTAACTATTTATCCTGGAACCCCTGAGACCCGTCCCGTGGTTGAAACAGAGGAAATTGTCCAGTACATATTCCTTCCTACTAAATAAGTCTTTATACAAAATCGTAAATATATAAGTTGGATTCTAGTTAAATTTTGTGTATATAGTTCTTGTATAATTACAAAGAAGATGAAAAATCTTTCTACCAAAAAATTTTTTACAATGTATGGTACGTTATATCTTAGTATTATGTTTAATTTTTTATTTTTACATAGAATTATGTTGGTAATTTTAAAAACATATAAACCTCACTACGTATACTTATACATTTTAACTCTAGTATTATGTACGAGATCTTTCTACAAGTAATAGGAGTTTCATTAGATATTTAAATCCTGTTAAAGTTAGTTTTTAGGGACAATCAAATAAGGAAGTCAAGTCAGTGAGTCAGTACAGACTGAGAAACACTGAGGTACCTGACGTCTCGTTCTCCGAAGGGACAGGTAATGGTTGTGGTCCTCGAACGAGTTTGAGAATAGGTAGTTCAACCACTACGGTAGGTTGGTAGAGTAGGAGACAGTAGAGGAAGAGAAAAACGAAAGTTAGAAAGGGTCGTAGTCCTAGAAAAGGTCACTTAGTCAAGAAGTGTAGTACACCGGGTTCATAATCTCGAAGTTGAAGTCGTAGTAAGGAAGGTCACTTATAAGTCCTGACTAAAGGAAATCCTAACTGACCAAACTAGAACGTCAGGTACCCTGAAAGTTCTCAGAAGAGATTATGGTGTCAAGTTTTCGTAGTTAAGAAATCGTGAATCGAAAGAAATACCAGGTTGAAAGTGTAGGTATGTACTGATGACCTTTTTGTTATCGAAACTGATCTACCTGGTAATCGTTTCATTACAGAGACGAAAAATTCTACGACAGATCCAACCAGTATCGAAAAGAAGGTTCTTCGTTTGTAGAAAATTAAAGTACCGACGTCAGTGGTAGACGTCACTAAAACCTCGGGTTTTTTCATTTCGGACAGGGAAAATGGTAACAAAGGGGTAGGTCAAATGAGGACCTTGATCGGTTTAAATAAGATTTTCAGATACCTTCTTATATACGTACTGTTATTGAGTCCATTAGGACTTATTTACTCATTCCTTTATATGAACAGTATAATCTTTGACTTCATGAAATGTTTTAATATTATAAATTGTGTCACAACATAAATGTTCATTTAATTTTGTATCGGATCACCTCATCTTATTTCTTGGTTATAGGTTCTTATGTCTTGAAGTCATGTATTCCTACTTACCTAATTTTTTTTTTAGTCACATCTTTTCACCTAACAAATTAGATTCTACTTAAATTTTTAGATATGTACTACTTATTTGAAAATACCAATAGTCTAATTTATGTTCAAACGTTCCTCCAAGAATTGGTTTATAATTTAAATGTAGTGTTCCTAATTGTTTGTGTAGATATAGTTTTAAAATTCAAAACTCTTTTTTTCTAAGAATTTGTGTCCTTTTTCATATATATATATATTTACATTGTCCATTTCCCAATCGTAGTTTGTATTTGTATTCTATAACGAAATGGTAGTAGTCTAACCAAATTTTTTTTGTGTATTTTTGTACAAGTAGTTACAGTTCACAACCACTTCTACACCACAATCCTTTTAAAAGTATTCGATACCTCTCACTGAACCACCATTGAACGTTAATGAGTATGGGAAGTTTAATTGTTAAAATAAATTTCTACTTCAATGATTTTTTAAGAGTTTTGACAAAACTTACGTCTCAGTACGAGTTTATCTAAGTGACTTCGGAATAAACATCACTGTTTTAAAACCGTTTTGAGTTTACGGGTACCATTCCCTATAATTAATAAAGTGAATGATTTGTTAAAAAGTAATTTTATTTATCATAAACGGTTTGAGACAATATCTGTAAATATATACTAATTTGTTCTGTGTTTTTACATACTGAAACCGTTCATTTGACACCATGTAAGTATATCATAATATCGTAATAATATGTATTTCATCCCAAAGGGAACATCAAGTCGACCATTCTTAGGTGGACGTCACGACCTCTGGGACCAAGCTAAGGACCCAGTCCTTCTAGGGACCCTCTTCCCTATCCGATGGGTGAGGTCATAAGAATCCGAAGGGACCACCGAGTCAGTCATTTCTTAGGTGGACGTTACCTCCTCTGGACCCAACCTAGGGACCCAACCCTTCTAGGGGACCTCCGCCCGTACTGTTGGGTGATATTACAAGAACGGACCTCTTAGGGGTACCTGTCTCCTCGGACCCCCCGATGGTAGGTACACCAACGATTCTCACCCTGTACTGACTCGTTGATTCGTGTCATATCGTGTACGTATTTTATCTAATTATGTATTGTCCCAATCTTGAAACTTTTGTATTTTTCTTTTTCTTTCAACGTACTTTTTCTTTCAACGTCTTACAATATATAAAATACTTTGTAATTTCCTTGTAAATTTTTTAATTGAACTGTAAATAGATCTAATACATATATAATTATAAATTATTTCTATATTTAATATAAGAACGTTCTCTGTACAAAATATTATTACTATTGAAGGACTGTCTTCCTTCCCTTACATTAACTACTCTTCATGTACCCCGTTTAGTTAAAATCGAAATTCTGTTTCTTTTTGTTATACAACTTCGTCAATACTTTATTCTATTATAGACGTATTATATGAACAACGATATAATCATATAATATATGTAGATAGTCAATAGTGTCCACTTTACTGTCAGTATAGTTTAACCGTCTCAGAATTGTAGACTTGATTACCTCATTTAAATAAGATGTTTCTCAAACATCCAGGTTCTAGAAAGATATACTAAAGAGACGGTAAGAACCGAAGGTAGAACACGATTCTATTCACGAAGTCGAAGACGGTAATTTAACCCAAAGGTTGGTCGTCTTTCTTCTTTCCTTCTTTCTCCCATACAAAGAAGAGTAATTCTAGTGTCGGGTCTTTGACGTGTATGATGAATAGAAAGTGTAGAACAAACGATCTTGTATCGGTGTACTGGTGAGTGACATTTACAGTAGAAATGAACCCACTATTACACAGGTTCGATTATTAAAATAATATTGTATTCTCCACCTCTTGTCAATGACCTCTGTCGAGAGTTAAAGATGACCTTCACAAATACGCTCATTGACGAAAAAAAAAAGAAGTTATTAGGTACACTAAAGAGATGTATATTTTAGTATAATGGACTTATATTCATGTCCACCGTAGAAGGGAAGGTCAGAAATATGTATACGAAAATCAAATAATGTAGCCACTACTGAGTTCACATGACAACTTATCCTCGTAACCACCACCTGTTAAAACAGTTCAGAGAAAGTACCCTTGTGTTTTTTAAAACGATAACAAAAATCACAACAAAAATTTCTATCGAGACAGAGACACCTCTTTTCTAGAGTCTTTCTAGCCCATCCCAATATTCGCCCTCTAGTCATTTCTTCAATAACTTCTCGAGGTTCGTTCATCTCTCACCAAAAGTCACTCTTACCTCTCTTAACGAACCTAAGATTTATCTAAAACTGATCCCACTTCTCTTCACGAACCACTTCTATTTAAAATTTCTATCTTGGTTGTCATAAACGACCATCCAATGTGATCTCATATGTACACTTTTTATACTCTTCTTTTATTTTTATATCTTACAAACGATCAACACCGAACTTGTTAACTCATTTAACACTATCATAATAAACGCCACCCTTTGTGTACTGTTCTTAGTCTTCCATCCTTCCCTCCGTACTTAATTCTTAATACAAAACCGGATCAATCTAAACTCTACTGATAATCTTTACTTTTATCTCTACAGTTTAGTCGTAAACCTTTAACCTCAGACCGTAAATCCCATTCCAGAACCAATCAATACATGTAAAACTCAAAAGTCACATATCTGTCATAAATTTAAATGTTTGAACCTATAGTCTCAATAACGTCACTCAGGATACCTCTTTCGTTCTCAGTCTCCTGACTTTGTCGTTCCTTGGGTCTTATGTTTCTAGGTCTATTTTCTCTTTTTAGGTCACACAACTTTGTATCCCGAGGTTACTCACTTCATTTTTGGTCCTCTCCACCCCAAGACTTTTGAACTAGTTGGTTCCGGTTACAACGAATGTCCGTCTTATTTTATTTTTACCTCTCATCTTGAAACCCAAACCGACTTACCCCTAATAAATGAACAAATCTTTGATACAGAAAAATCATTTTATTTCCTTTACTATCGAACTAATCTAAGTTCTCTTCTCTTTTATCTTCCTTCAACCTTTCACCTCTGTCTTATTCCATGGAGAGGGTTATTATTGACATTGTCTCCCTTTATCTTAATTTTCAATAACCTATTTCTGTCCATAACCTGGTTCCCTTAAAAGAAAGAAGACAAATTATCTACCTTTTGAGTGTCATACAAAGATATTACTCTCACTAAGTCGTGTCTTTTAAATATCCAATCCTCTCTATTGTCTCTTCTTGTTTTCGTATCTAGAATTCTCTATTCTTCCTGACCTTAACCTATGAATCCCTTTCCAACCTAAATATCTCTTTGTCATGTAAAGAAAAAGAAGGTCGTTCCTTCTGTCTTATATACCCGTAGTTATACCTTATCACCTAAGTCTCCGGTCTTTTACTCTTGTAAGAGAAGGCGAATGGAACCAAAAGAGTCCCTTTACTCTCGATTGTCATTTCCTTCCTCTCTTACATCTTCACCTTCCTCTTTCCACTTCCATACCCTTTATGAGTAGATTTTTCCTCTCCGTCACACCTAACATGCACCTTTATACCTTCCGATGACCCGTCGAGACTCTCTAGTGAATCTAAGTACTGGTATTTATGTTTTCCTCTGTCGCGTACTGTTCACAAAAAGTAGTCCATCAAAGACGATAACAGCATATCCATGTCTCGTTTGCCTCTTTCATTGTTACCCCTTACCTAAAAAGACTCTTAGTCTCCACTTCTCCCAAAGTCTTCATCTCTTTTATACGTCCTTTCACTAACCATACTCTTCATACATAAGACACACGAAGAACTAGTGTCGAGAGAGAATGTGGAAACATCCACTAGTGATAGGAAAGTAAATATAGTTAAAGAACGAAAATTTTTTATCAAAATAGTGGACGGATAGGTGGGGATTATCATAATAAATCAGAAAGAACGAAAACTTTAAAATATTTATTTTTATGTAATATGGTAAAATGCAACAACGGAATTGGATTGTAACAAAAAGAGAACCTTCATAATAAGTATAAAACATATCGACATCAAGTCACCTCCTCGGACCATCCGACGTCAGGCACCCCAGCGATTCTCAGCCTGAACTGACTCGTTGTAGTGAAAGTCAAAAGTCAAAGTTCATCACCTCTTCCTTTACCGTTGGGTGAAGTCACAAGAACGGACCTCTTAGGGTCCCTACCGCCTCGGACCACCCGACGGCAGATACCCTAGCGTATCTCAACCTGTGCTGACTTCGATGAATCGTCGTCGTCGTCGTCGTCAAGTAAGTAGTGACAACGATATATTTAAGGTAATTTACTTTTATGGTGTTAAACAAGAATGTGACTACCGATAAAGTTTTTTATATAAAATCAGACTTTCTTCAAATGACTTTTATTAGTCAAGTAAAAGTTGTTATTATTTTGGTTCAGTGGATGTTTTAACGTTCGGAAGGTTATTTTAGTTTTTCTTATAATGATTGGGGTATTTTCACATTTATATTCATTCTATAATACATATAGTCTTCACATCTTACTTATAAATGCATACGTAATAAGAAAGAAGGAGTGAATATCATTCTTTTCATAGAAAAGGTTACATAAAACTTTATAGAACCTTTCGTAAAGACTCATGTCATTGTCATGTCGACAATTCAGAGTGTAGTTTATGGAGAATAATATTCTTTAATCTAATTATAAAAGTTATTACATACCAACCTTTGTTTACTGGTTTTCATGGTTGAACACATTACTCTAACACTACTTCCATTGACTTCCGTCTTGTTGGGAGACGTACTGGGTACCGTGAAACAAACTATAAGTTTATTTCCTAGCTAAGATAAAGAAGGAGTTTATTGACGTAAATCGATAATACACCGTCATTTTGACTACGTTGTACGAGTAACGACCCTTAGTGAACGGACGAGTCGGTATTGGAAAGAAGGATTTCGAAGAAACTCACTTCTCTCTATTAAACGTTCACTTTCTGTACAATCTTTGGATCTTTCGTTTTATCGTAAGTGAAAGATCCTTTATTTCGTAGGGAAATGGTTTTGGGACAAAGAAGAGATTTAGGATCTTTTTTAATGTAGACTACTATCATCGACAAGACTTTTAAGTCATAAGAAAAATCCAACGACAAAAATAATCGAATATAGGATAATCATATCACCGATTTAAAACTTCCCTCCTTCTTTTGGCTTTCAGTCTATATAGTTCAAGTACCATTCAATCTTCTTGGAAATACGGACTTTAAGTCAGACGGATAAATTTGGACATATTTTTGGTAAAAACCGAGTGTATTTTTCTAATTTTTTCTAATTTGTCCGTTGTCCCGGTCTAAACCGATTGTTCGATATATTAAACGGTCAGGAACTGTATTCAAGAAATTTATATAACAGTTAATTAGTGTCTGTAGCAAAAATATTACTTTAAATCTCCATAAGGTAATTAATAAAGTAATTAAGTCTTTATTAAGTATTAATAAAGTAATTAAGTCAACGAGTTGGTACAGAAGGGATGGGTTGAGGTACCTGATATCGGACTGTCCGAAGAGACAGATACCTTAATAGGTCCGTTCTTATGACCTCACCCAACGATAAAGGAGGAGGTCCCCTAGAAGGGTTGAGTCCCTAACTTGGATCCAGAAGACGTAGAGGATGTCACCGTCCACCCAAGAAATGGTGGACGGATATATAAGATGAGTGGTTATCTTATTGATATTATAGACATTCTTATTAATGGATTGTATATCACTCTGCGGTTCATGGAATGATTTACGAAGTACACGAAATATTTTAACTTCGAAGTTTCAACCCTTAAACGAAAGAGGAAGGTAATTGTATCGATACCTTTATTTTTAAATAGATTATGTCGTTCTTGGGTCATTGTAAGGTCTTGTCCGTTTTCCTTGAGGTACGACCACGGAAACCGGAGTAAAATATGATGACGAGACGTGAGGGTCTAGATCAGTCGAATTTGATAAGGAACGGAGAGTCTGTGGAGTTCAGAGGAGTGAGAGAGACCTGTATGTAGATAAGACCTCGGTGAAGAAACATGTAAGAGGTCTGTCTGAAGAAGAACGGATAGGAAGTTATAAGTAATACAGAGTGAAGAAGGTAGAAGAGGGAACTGATTGGATCGTAGATAACCAGAGAAAGAGAGAAATGGAGAAGTTGTTAATTGGTCATCGAATGGTGTGTCAAATCGAGAGGTTAACAAGATACACACGATTAAGAAAAGATGGTTGACCTATTTTTAAGTGAACTATTCCTATCGGAAATAACGAACAGTAGGAAATGTCAGGATTTTTATCGTGACCGATAAAGTTTGTATAAGTAGTTTGTAAGTAATACAAGGTTAAAGGTCCGGGGTGGAAAGGGAGATACTTGAAGATTTTCATATTATAAATTATTTTGTACTAAAGGTAAGTGTCATCAACTCTTGGATGACATTCTCTGAATATATTTTTGTTCACGGTTCATCCTGTACTACAATCCTAAGGGTCCACCGAGTTACCATTTCTTAGACGGACGGTTCCTCCTCTGTGTTCAAGTCAGGGACCCAACCCTTCTAGGGGACCTCTTTATTTACCTTTGGGTTATAAGAACAGATCCTTTGGGGTACCTGTCTCCTCGGACCACCCAATGTCGGGTACAACAACGTTTCTCAGTCTGTGTTGAATCGTTTATTTGTTGTTGTCTTGTGACATAATGTCCCAGGGAAGTCTACACACGTAGTACCGTAAACCAGAGGACCATTGGGACATTCCTTCCAGAAAAAGTTTCCTCGTTCAATTTCATGTCTCGGGTGTGTTCGTCATTTACCATGACCCTCTCGATTTCAGATTCAGGAATCAGAGGTCCAGTGTCTGTAAGTTGATTTCAATAAGACTGAATAAGTACTAAGTTGGACTTGAAATGCGACTAGTCTTGTCGGACAAAACACCTGATACTTTGTCCGTGACATATAGACGAAACCGGTAACCTCTTTCCTTACGTAAACTTTCAGTTTTACCTCACCGATATAAGTCTGTAGGTTCCCTTTGACCCACCGGTACCACCTGTACTAAAATCTGTGTAAGAACAGAACGACTCTTGAACTTAAAAGAGATTATACAGTTTGAGTCCTTATACTGATTGGTAAGAGTTTTGTCACAGGTAACCGTCGACGTTGGAATACTAGAGTTCCAGAGGAGAATATTGATAATTTATAAAAGAATGAAACCCTTATTATTGTCTATTCTGTCGAGTTCAGTATCGTAGAGTTATTTTTCACTATCTAAGAAATTGATCTTTTTATAATCCATTATTCTAACGAAATCTAATCTGAAGTCGTCTTTTTCCCCAGTATACACGTCACTGAACATCGTGGACAATACATATACAATTATCGTGGTAATCTTCAATTTTTGGATGAATTTATTTTAATCCATTGACTGATTGACCGATGTTCGGAGAGTCATCACGGTCTAAACTCGACAAAAGTCCGAATAAGAGGACTTAAGGAGTTCTTTATCCTATATAAAAGGTTCCAAATAATTTCAAATCCAACAGTGATAAGGGGGATGAAGATTAACCCAGACAACCTGTTTTTTACCACTTAGTTACCTGATCCTAGAATCAGTACGTTCTGAATATTCTGTGAGTCTAGGTTCTGAACCTTGAGTTTTTATAAAGGTTGAACCACAGATAAGGGGTTTAACTCCGTCCGGATGTGACAAAGTCCTTTTTAATCGGTGTCATCTGTAGTAGAGTTTCTAAGTCCCTTCCAATTTTGTCCTCACCTCTAACTTTGACTCAGGGGGATTTTGGTTCAAGGGTACGGTTCAATAATGATCGGACAAATAGGTTTTGATAAGACAAAAAAAAACAGGGTGGGAACAAGGGAAGTCCTAATTCTTTACAGTTTCCTTTCTCTCCTAACTTTGGGTCGTCCTGGGAATGTTCCGGCAGGACCCGTGTTTTTAAGGAGGTATAGGGGGTAATGAACAAACACCCTTTCTAAACATAAATGATTTAGAGACTCAAGTTTCCTCGTCAGTGTTAGTCAATGATTAATCCCTCCACACCCTTACACCTTTGTTTCCTTTGTACCAATTCGTTCTTTTATTATTTTTATCAAATCGTTATTTTGTCTCGGGATCAAGGAGGAGTTCCCTAATATGTATCGTTATACTTTGTATAGAAACTTGACAAGACATCCTTGATTCTTGGGGATAGGTCCACCTCTTACCACTGAAGTGGAACTGGGTCTTACAAACCATGTTTTTCGAACTACTAATCCTAAGGACTTTGTACTGGGACAATGGAGTGGTGGTTTGTTAGTCTTCCTTCAGTCCTTAGGACATTGAGAGTAGCATTTACAACGGAAATTTTTGGGAAGAGACTTTCAGTGACCACTCAAACCCAGGAAACTGTGTTCGGTGGGTAAGAGGAACGACCTGAAACGTTATTTTCGATATGAAAGGATGTGGTGTTTGACCACAGTTATTTAACCGAAACGATATGTCATTCGTTCACCAGTCTTCAACCTAGGGCATAGTTCTCAACATCGTCAAACAAGTTGAATAGAGAAAGAAACACGAAATCGTGTACCACTGAACTGAGGGTTGACAGTAACTGATCACCTACACCCCATATCGAGGTCAATAATTCAACTTGTTAAAACTCTGTACGAAAGATGAACCGAAAGTCTGAAAGAGGTCGACTAACTCTGTCGTCGACTGAACTATTGGGTTGGATATAACAGACGAAAGGAAAGAGTCAAGGTGTTAATTGTGGGTCTATTTGGTGAAAGTCCTAGAGAGAATTTTATAGATTCTTAAAAAATTTCCTTCAATAAAAGTTATGAATATACTTTTCTCAGATGTTTATTCTGGTCGTGAATGAAACTAAACCTTTTTTTATAAAGAATATAAACTGTATGTACCACAGTGTAAAGGATACGTAGAAAAAAATTGAACAATAGACCTATATATATTATTTATTACAGAAAAAGAGAGACTTTTCGTTAGTAGAATGGTATCATTTTAAAAACTGGTTTAAAGGAAGACATATAATTTGTTGAGAACAAATAATATATGTATATATATATATATACATATATATATATATACATATATGTATACCTTCACCCTCACAATCAGTGGTCCGAGGAGACGGGTACCCTAAAGGGTTTGTTCTTATGACCTCACCCAACGGTAAGGGAAGAGGTCCCCTAATATATATATTACATATATATATATCTAATGTATATATACACATACATACATAGTCTGAGAAAAAACACTGAGAAAGTACTTTACAGTACAACATCTACAGACTCGAAGACCAGGTGAAACTTTAGAACTTTCTTTAAGTCAGATAGATTGAAATATCTAGACGGTTTTGTTTTGTATCTACACTTACAAACCTTAAAAATTAGTGAAATTGGTCAACTTAACTATGATTATATTAACTTAAGGACCTTTCTAAAGTGTTCTATAATTACTGATATACTCTAAATAGTGTGTAAAGGTTTTTACAAGGAACTGTATAATCTTTATGCTTGTATAGTTTTTCTGAGAGTGTACATGTGTTTCTGTCTGTGTGTCTCACTGTTTCCCGGTATATTAGGACCTTTATGTTTATCGTGTACTAGTGACTAATTCAGATTAAAATCCACAAAACAGACTAGAAACTTAAACTTGACGTCATGTTGTTACATCGGACATTATATAAATCCTAAGTTAAAACATTAAGGAACAGAACTATTAATCGTCGTTCTAAAACTTAAGGATAAATTTTTAGTCCGAAACATTTACGGATTCGGAGTTAACATATACGTTTAAGGTGGGTAAAAGTATGACACACCTTATTGACGTATACGTTTGTCCATTAAACTGTCAATTACTAAGTAAACGTGCACGTTTGGGAGTTAAAATTGTATGTCTACGGTTAACCATGTACATTTATTATAAGGTACACCTGGGATAAACGGGTCAGAAAAAAGAGAAACATTTCTTTGATTACGAAATTTATAAAAAAAAGGTAATATCTGTTAGATGAGTATAAGATCCTTATAATAGAAGTTCTTTTGTTTTCGATATATAGAAGTTCTTTTGTTTTAAACCCATAAAACCAGGGTTTGAAAATTCTATACGATATATATATATAAGTACACTACCGACACATATAAGCTAATTTTTAGATTTTAGTACTGTGTCGACTAAGACATAAATAGTAAAATTGTGAAAAGTTGGACTTTATTGTATTTTCGAAAAAAGAAGTTTTCTGGTTATAAATTTCCCACAACTAAATACATTTAGTTATTAAATAGTTGAACGACAGAAAGGAACGACGGTCGGTCTACGAAGAGCGAAACGAGCCGGTCTGTTACAGTCGACGTTGTGTATTACCGGAGACGAAATACATCTTTATTCTCGTATTTATAAAATTTTTAGGACGGTGTCCTTCATTCCGCCGAGTCCCACCCCCCCGCCCGTGACTCTCTAAAATGACCAAATAACACTCTCATCTTGTTCAGATGTATAAAATACCCAACCAAAATAGTCTTCACCTCCGTCCCTGCAGAGAATCGGACTAAAAATAGAGGATTGTTCCGACTGTCTGGTTTTAGAAAAGTATCGTTAAACAACTTCTGTAGACCACTTCGAAAGATCCCCTACTTGTGTGACGTCTCACAAGGAGACCATAGTCAACCGTACCGTTGGTCATTTTCTGATAAGTTGTAGTCATCCAAAGTTTTTCCAACTCCGGATCAACTTTTAGGTAAACCCGAGGATGGACGTTTTAAGAAAACTTTTACGTGATTTAGAAAAGAGTCCCGAGATCTCTGACTTGGTTATACGTGTTGACACCGTGGAAGTTAGAATTTATTAAAAGTTTTGTACCCTAATTACTAAGGTCAGTGGTTTCCATAATGTCTTCTAGACCTTAATGACCGTGACACGACCTCTCCTATAATCATTCTTATACCTACAACAAAGGGAAGCACGGAATACGTCCTTTGTCTTTATAATAAAAGTATAAAGGTATTTTAGATTCAATTATCCCGGTTTCCTTACTTTCTTCTGGAAATGTCCAATAAAAAATTTAGTTTATACAAATAGGATTTCTTAATTTATACTATAAAATTACGACTTTGATTTAGTAGATAAAAATATACACGGGAGTCCTGTAAAAAATTATATCTCCACAAAAAAAGGTTTTCTTCAATGATACAATAGACCCTTTTAAGATCAAGTTCTCTGTAAAAAATATTGTAATAATATTTGGTCAAATTTGTTAAACTAAACGACAGTTAATTCACTATTGAGACTTTTATTTTATGTATGATTGGATTGTTCAAAAAACAATCATGTGTGTCCTAAAAACATTTGAATTCGATTTCATTTTAATCGATTTTATTTTTCAAACGTACAAGAAAATAGGTTTTGTGAATAGAACGTGACATATAAATATCGGTCCTAAGATTGTACTATACTTTTTACATTATCTTTAAAGACTTTTGTACTGGATTTATACATAGTTACTTTTTTTATTTAGAATTACGCAAGGTAGTAACGGGAGTTGTTCTCAATCTTAAGTTCATAAAGTAAATTAATAGGTAAGTCGTCTCCAATCAGTAGTCTGAATTAAAAGTTTATTTTCCTACAATTAACTTTAAATTAATTATTACAACGAAAACTTACTAACTTAGAGGTTACCGGGTATTTGGAGCACGTGACCTCGGGTTATTGTTGGTGGAGTTTGTGACGGTGTCAATAAATCTTGTCTAGATATAGTTGTGGTATATCACCACAAGAGGTGGGGGTAAGGTGGGAGTCTCTGTCACGCTCTTAATTGTTCTGTTCGATCCTTCGAGACATTTAACAAACTATAGTACGGTACTCCTTATAAGTTTCTTCTTAAATAAACGTATAATACCAATGTGAAGTAACGTAAGATAACGAAGTCATCGTCTCCTTTCGTCACTAAGGTAGACGATGTCCCCTGTCTTTTGGTTTTCAAGATTGGGACTAGAAAACTTACTGTCCCCTGAGGGAAATAAAAAGGTAACAGAATTTACGAAAGAGTCCTCTTACCCTTTTTCATCCGGTGGGAACAAAGAAAGTGGTTTAACACTATTTCTTCCATTAAAACATACTCTTCAATATTTCAAGGTTTCATTTTTAACAGTGACAGTGATTGTTTCAGTCTGTACATATTTTAACTTTATAAACCTAATTTTATAAATTGTATTAGTTTATTATGGTAATCTGAAGATTCCGTAAATGTTTAAGTTATGAAAGTGTAGAAATCGTCACTCGTAACTTGAAAAAGAGGTCCTAGGTTTTTGTGTTCTATAAAGAAGTCGAAAGAGAGAAAGGGGGAGAAAAGAGAGAGAGAGAGAAAGTAGAGAATGAGGAATTTGTAACGGGTCCATTGACGATGCTCGAAACAGTACTGATGTTCAGTCGATCTTCGATCTTTGGAAAACAAATGAGAGGTTTTAGGCAAATATACTGTGGGGAAGGGAATTTCAACCGACCATATGGGAATATCGTCTTTCACTTCTCCTTGATTTTTCGGAGAACTACTTTCACCTTCTCCTCTCACTTTTTCAACGGAATTTCGAGTTGTAAGTCTTTTGCTTCTAGTACCGTAGACCAGGGTAGTGAAGTACCCTTTTTTTCTACCCCATTGTCACCTTTGTCATAGTCTGAAATAAAAGAAACCGAGGTTTTAGTGATGTCTACCACTGACGTCGGTACTTTAATTTTCTACGAATGAGGAACCTTCTTTTCAATACTGGTTGGACCTATCGTATAAGTTTTCGTCTCTGTAATGAAACGGCTGATTCCAGGCAGATTAGTTCCGATACCAAAAAGGACACCAGTACATACCCACACTCTCAACCTGACACTTCTTCCGACTCACGGCTTCTTAACTACGAAAGCTTGATACCACAACCTCTTCTGAGAACTCTCAGGGAACCTGACGTTCCTCTAGGTTGGTCAGGTAAGATTTCCTATAGTCGGGACCCTAAAGAAACCTTCCTTACTACGATTTCGACTTTGAGGTCATGAAACCGGTGGAGTACGCTTCTCAACTGAGTGACCTTTTCTGAGACTACGACCCTCCCTAACCCCCGTCCTCCTTTCCCCCTGTTGTCTCCTACTCTACCGACCTACCGTAGTGGCTGACCTACCTGTACTCAGACTCACTTGAGGCCCTCAACCACTACCTGTCCCTCCGGACCGCACGACGCTAAGTACCCCAGCGTTTCTCAACCTGTGCTGACTCGCTGTTGACTTGACTTGACTATGTGACGATTTTGTGACAATTTATGTTCACTCCGTTACTGCGACTTACTCCAATTCATCGGGTTTTAAAATTGTCAGTACTTCCCTAAATATGAGAACGAAGGTAGACAGAGGTCAACATATGTATCCCCGTTTAGTCTTCACGGTCTTTTCTCCGAAAAAGAAGTATATATAAGTTTCTTTATTACTTATAATATATACCTAGTTACTTATTAAATAATCATTTTCAGGTTCGTTCTTAGTCAAGACTGAAAACCGAGAATCTGGGGATTTGACTGTTATGTTTCGTTCAGAATTGTTGAGGGTCTTAAGATCTGGTGAGAAGTCCGTAAATTCTCTACTATCGAGTAACGACAATCTTTCCGATGTTTCAAGTCATATTAGAATATACGGACACACCTCCAACTAGACTCGGATGTGGAAGAAGATACTTATTAATTTAGTTGTTTTTGACCGTTATTTACCGTGTGTCTCGGGGTCAAGAAGACGAGTCGGGGGGAATAGTAAACGTTAGAGAACTATTTACACGAGGGGGAAGGGAAGTCGTCTACGAAAGATGAGGTTGTGACACTGTATTCTGGAAGTCTAGGCATCTTACTCCCTGTTTTCTATCCTTCTCTGTCTGTTAGTCATACTGTATACTAGAATTAAATTTACCTGATTTTATTTTAAAATTAATCTTGTATACAACTTATGTACCGGGGTCCTTTGACTGTAAACACGAAGTACAGAACGATTTGAGTAAAGACTATACTGACGTTTTTTACTCAAATAGAGGTTCCACCTCGTCAAGGCTTTCGGTTTCTCGAAGTTAATTTGAAGGAAACTGAGTAAAAAGTTCTACGGTCCTTATAGAAAAACGTTTGGTGTTACTTCGAGTTAAAAAGTGAGTTTTAAACCCACTTTATTTTTAACTATTGGGTAGGACTATAGATAAGACGATGTACAATTCGAAAGTCTACACAACAAAGTAGTATCGAAGTTGGTGGTATACGTGTCTTGATGGATTCACAAGATTTGGACCTTGAATTCCAAATAGGTTGTAGGTTTAGATGGGTGAGAAGAGGAGTACTAAAAATCAGATCTGTTATCGTTGTACAGTATACATCAAAAATCGTTGGATATTGGTATTTTATGTATATTGGTAAATCGATTTTTTACTTTCCTCCTGTCTTCAGTCATATATAACTTTCGTATTGAAAATATAATTATATAACATTTTTCTTTACTATAATATTCTTAGAATCTCACTTAGTCCATGGTCATGTATCTTTTGAGTTACTATTCCCAATATATTCTTACGTCACCAATAACCTCAAGGGACCACCGGATCACCCGAAGGGACTATCGAGTCAACCATTTCTTAGGTGGACGTTACGTCTTCTGGGACCAAACTAAGGACCTAACCCTTCTAGGTGATTTCTTCCCTATCCGATGGGTGAGGTCACAAGAACCCGAAGGAAACACCGAGTCGACCATTTCTTAGACGGACGTTACACCCTCTAGACCCAAGCTAGGGACCCAACCACCGGATTACCAATCCTAAGGTCCAAAAGTGAAGATACCAGGTCCAAGTTAGGAACCAGTCCCTTCGACACAACACACCGGTTTTTTTGTTTTTTCACCCCTTTTTCCTCTTATATCACCAAAGGATTCATCGGTATAGTTATCCTTAAGTCGTAGGTCAAATTCTCTGCTAATCCCTTTGGACTCCGATCTGTATTCGTGTCCCCACGGACGTTCTGGACCTTTACACCTCTTTCGTGTACATTACGGACACTACCCGTACTACTCCTTTAGTGTATAGGTTCGAAAGCCTCCAGAACCTGTAGAAGGACCTCTTCGAAAGTAACCTGTGTTTAAAAGTTCTTGACCGTTCGAAATGGATTCTTTATCCTTCCCGTTAGGTTTCTCTTCCCGGTCACAAAGTGTTTGTGTTTTCTACCGTACTTTTATTCTGACAAGAACGACCTCTTTTTAACGATATGATACTTAATCTACTCTAAAATAATAGTGAGGACTCTATACGTTTCCGTACGTGATATCATGTATAAATTAATTATAAACCCCCATTAAAAAGTATAAAGTGAATTTTGTACAGGGGGACGGGGGGTGGAGGACGGTTGGTGGTGGTGGTCACCTTGTTTTTGTTACTAGAGTTTACCAACGTCCTGCCTTCGTTTTCTCCTCTTTGTCACACCCTACCACCTCTCTCTTTGGTGAGGGTAACTGGATGTTAGGATGAGAAACTCTTGAACGACTCTCGGACCCGTTCAGTTCAGTACTAGGATTCCGAATGAAAGTGACAAATATTTTCATCGAATTTCAAAGACAGGTAGAGAGTCTTAAAGATATGGTAATACCGAACCCCACACCCTAACTCAAGAAAAATTTCTCAACCTCGGTATAGATATAAAGAGAAGTTAATGTCAATTGGTACTTAATTTAATTCTAAGTGAATAAGAGGTTGAAGTCTTATTGAATAAAATTACTTCAGGAATCGAAATTGAGTACAACTAGAAACGAAATGTCAACGTTAAAAGAGATTTACAAGTTCTCTGGGACTCGTGGTATTTTATTTTTGAAAAAGGATGGAGAACAAAAAATCTATTTTTAAAAACGAGTAAACTAAATAAACAAGACTTTACGTGTACCTAATTAAATGGGTCGGTTAGTTTAGTGTGTGTGTAAGGTTTAATTAATCTTCAAACTCATAAGAATGGTGTTTTCACTCCCTTCTAGTCTCACCGGTCTAAACTTCAATTTAGGACTCACCTGGTATCTTAGATTGTTTCTTCTTATACAGCGAAAAGTCAAGTCAAGTCAAGTCAGTGAGTCAGCACAGACTGAGAAACGTTGGGGTACTTAGTGTCGTGCGGTCCGGAGGGAACAGGTAGTGGTAGAGGCCCTCAAGTGAGTTTGAGTACAGGTAGCTCAACCACTACGGTAGGTCGGTAGAGTAGGAGACAACAGGGGGAAAGGAGGACGGGGGTTAGGGAGGGTCGTAGTCTCAGAAAAGGTTACTCAGTTGAGAAGCGTACTCCACCGGTTTCATGACCTCAAAGTCGAAATCGTAGTAAGGAAGGTTTCTTGTGGGTCCCGACTAGCTAAAATGTGAAGATATTTGGTGACAATAAGTCGAATCTCTAAGTAATCTTGACATGTGAGTCTTAAATGGTGATACGACTTACGGAATTTAAGGTTACTTGTTATGGTTTCACCAAAAGTTTCATATCAAGAGAATGAACAACTATTAAAATCTTTAACTCAATCTAAGAAGTATGTCGGTATGAGAAATTTGGGTCTCTGGTGTAAATTTTTATATGTATATATCATCTAAAAATGGACTGAAATTGGTTGTCTATAAATAATCCATGTCCCATGTAATGATACTTTAGTTCACGACCCTTATCTCGTTTTTTATTTTGGTACTTCGAAAAGAAGAACCTCCGTAATGTCCCGTGACACACCTCCTCCCCGTGGGTGACTGACGTCTCGTTACAGGGGTCACGATTCCCTCGTACTTTATCCTTCACTAGACAAGACAGACTCTCCAGTGTCTTTCCAATGGGTCTCCTTCACTATGAACTCGACGTTAAATTTCCTACCTACCCGGCACCAACCTATCTTTCCCCCGTCCCCTTTCCCATAAGGTTCCTCTCTCTCTCCGTTGACTGGTTCCTCGATTTCGAAACACCCCTTCCTTGTACTTCATTAGACTTCTACATAAGATAATTATCTTACGTTTAAATTTTTCTAATAGACACTGGAATAACAAGTCCTGTAACCTACAGTGTGCATCTGAGACTCTAAATAAAGGAATCTTTTATTTGTCTCATCCACTCTTATCGGTCAGTTGTTAAGAGGATCACGGAATTGCTTCTTTTCTTAATTAAAGAGTGACGGGACGTTTAAGTTTTAGAGGTACACCTCCTATCCCCGTAACCTCTTTCGTCACGGTCACGTGACTAAGTCTCGAGGTTCCTACCCCGACCGAACGTAAGTACGGAAAGTCCATCACTTACTTGGGATTCTCGATTTAGACTTTACCACTTATTCTTAATCGGTGAATTTTAGATACACCGGGACTTGGTGTAAATCAAAGAGACCCAGAGTTAGAAGAGAAGATATTTCTCTCCCATATACTGATATAGTTACCAAGAGTTGGAGTCGACGGATAATCTTAGTCGATCTCTTTAAAAAATTTATACGTACGGACCCTGGGACTATTTGGTTATGATTCAATTACAGAAAACCACCAACCTCCATCCACGTCCTATCCCCTCAACTGACTTAACCATCAACAAATTACGAGGGGCCCACTAAGATTGTACGTCGGTCCTAACTTGTAATGACTTATTCTACCAGAGACTCCAGTGAAAGTAAACATATCATATATAGGTTCTGATCGAGTCTATCTTTAACGTTTTTCGCCTATTGGACGAGTGCCTACAGAAGATGTAACATTGAGGGTAAGGACGTGAAGTTTGGGTCACAGGAGTACGATGGGTCTTCAGGGTGATTGTACGACTGAGTATAGAACCTTCACAGATTATGACTTTAAAAAGAGGTAAATTTTTTTATATATATATGGACCGACTGTACATTGATATAGTCTCTCACCAGAGAAGACTCTTCGATGGAAAAAATAATCTAAAATTGTTTCCAGAAAGAGTCATATTAAGGGAAGTGGGAAGACTTAAAGTTCATTTTGAGAGAATTGACTGGGGACTAACACGAAAGGATAGAAACTCGAAACAAGATACATTTTAAAACGTACGGGAGGTAGAGGAAGAATACACGATGGAGGATAAGGTTAACATAAGTTAAAAAGTTTAGGTCAAGTAGACCATGATAATACTTTAGACGAGTCTGAAACGAAAGGACTCAAACATAGTGATAAGAGTTCATCATAAACGTATAGAGTAGATAAAATATTAGTTAAAATATGAATTAATGAGGAAAGAGACATTCTAAAAAGTGAGAACAGATTCGATAATAAGTTTATGAATAGTCACAAATGGAAGAAACCCATCTTGATTTATATTTTTTTAATTTGTTATTTAATTTACCTTTTAATATATCCTTTAATTTAAATTAATTTATTTAACTACATCTCTTACTTTCTAAAAAAATTTAGACGGTTCTTAATGTCTTTACGTTAAATGATAGTAAGTAAATAAATAAACTATGTATAAAAAGTTCCTGGATGGTAAACGACCAGAATAAAGTCCATGATCTCTAGGACTTTTTTTTAAGGTCATCTGCACCTACACATGGTATACCATTATTTGAGTTACTTTTAGTTATTTCGAACCATTCCGGTGTCTATTATTACCTACCTAGTCACCTAACCATCTCCTAGAGAACCGACACACCTATAGGACCTACTAAATACAATCTAGAAATGTATCCGAATCTGACCAAGTACACTCGGGTAAAAGGATAAGAACCTTCATCATTCTGATATAATAAGAAGAAGTCTCTTTTTTACTTTAACTGAATACTAATATCGTCTCATGGTCCTTTCATACCATTGAGATAATATGACCGAAAGTTTATCCAATAAGGACGAGGAATAGGATAGACATTAGAAGGAGTTAAACACAGATCCTCAAGAAAGTGTAAACTAATTAAAAAACTATATACATATTCTAAATAAAAACATTTTATTCATCGAAATTACCGAATTTTAATATGCACATATATATATATATATGTAAATGTGTATATAAAACGAACTGAAATGATACTAAAATTTTAAAGGGAACTACAGTTAGAGGGTCCTATAAAGTGTACCTTGTAAGTTAACCGATTTGTAGTTAAACTTATTTTGTAGTTTCTTTTTAACTTTTGTAGAGAAACGTCCATATTATACTATTTTTCAGTTTTCTCCTATTAATTTAATAAACAAGATAAAACTATTGGAGGCTCCCTTTACCGTCCGTTATATTACCGTCTCAACTTTTACATACGATTTTTCAGGACAGTTCAAGGAAGGTGTATGTACTCGTATCATTCCAAATTTAAACTACCTTTCGGTGTCCGGTCAAGAGTATTTTAGTTTGGGTCAAGCGGTAAAGACGACGACTGTCCTTTACAGTAACGATCCTTTATTCCGTCGTTCGACGTCGGAGGTTTCGTAGTCGTGGAGTCTCTGTCTACTCCTCTTCCCCGGGTACACATTTGTCTTTACTGGACACGGGGTCTCCTTATACACACTAAAGGACCTCCGACAAACACAGAGAAAACCGATCTTCCCGGAATCCTCTTGTATAAGACGAGAAATTCCGTTCCACCGAATGATAGCCATTTCCTTATTATTATTTCCCTTCTTTTTCTCACTACTAAAAAGTTTGAGTCCTTGTCCAGTATTCATCGGTACCCTGTAAAAACATGTCACACACTATAACTTTGAGTGAAATTTTTCACACATACACAGATACTAAAGGTGTGTTTGTATGGGCATCATATATATTTCGTGGGACTCAAAAGATCAGTGATTGTTAACCCACATATAACTCTTCTTTATAACATTAAAGGACAGACCCTCACACACATACACACACACACATATGTCCCATTTATATATATATGATACACTCAACTGTATTAAGTGTATCAAACACATTTGTCGATCTTTAAGTTATTTTATAATTTTATACGTCCGACCTTTAAAAATTCACAGACATGTTTAAGTTAGATATACTCTCGTGTATAGACACTAGTTAAACATAAAGTATACAGAATGGATCCCTAAACATGAACCCGTTTTCCCAATGTCTCAGGTAATCGACTAGACTTAAATACCGTGATTTAGACAACTACAAGTCGTTACTGTCCTTAATGAGAGGAGATTACTCATTATTTACACCCATTCAGTACACAGGGTAACCTAATGAACCGATTTTAGTGTAAATTTTCTACCGATTAACAGATTTTAAATAGGTTTAGGTTATGTTTAAAATAACGGTGATTAACGGAAACGTTAAAAACCTCGTAATTCGTATAAATTTACATAAACAGTATCGTGAGGACACGTGTACATTACGTACTTATCTTATCAGTACTGATAGGTTAAATTCGAAAAGTCGATAAAACCATTAAATTGTAATTTAGTAATACTGAACTTTATATTGAAAGACAAAAATCTCGACACTTTTAACATAAAAATTTAATTTACAAAAATAGTACCCATCAGATAAGAATAACAAAACGTCAAAACTGTACTGAATTAACATTATAGTCACAATGGTTGTTAACACATTCTTGTATAACATCGTGGACAATCAGGGTGACATCTAAATAAACGTAACAGTAAGATAAAGTCGACTTGATAAAATAGGTCACGGTGGTGTGATTGATTTATCGATAAACGTTTTGAAAATGTAATTGGAGAATAAACTTTAACGTATATATTTTAGCCATAAACTACAACTCATTTGTTTAAAACTTTAGTATCCTTTATATGCACTCTATATTGTACCGATTTATACATTCTTTATGTGTAAATCTTCTGAAAATATCCTTAAAATTTCAAAAAGGAAATAATTAGTTTAAGTATTAATTATTTTATTGATAAGTTTTCTAAAACCTACTCTACAAAAATATAACTTTACAGAAAGGAATACTTTTACTGGTTCCATTTTTTTTAATCTGACTCTACTGTATTTTTTCTCTAATTTTATACATTCTATTTATATATAAAATAGGTGATTTTCAAGACACTCTATCGTTAAACTCCAGTTTCCCGACAAACTAGTATATACAAGGATAATGTTCGTATATCTTTATTAACTATCTAATTTTTTTATATATTTATGTGTTACCTCAACACTTTTCTCTATAGAGACACCTAGTCTTTGTCTCTTTCTTGGGTACCATTTTTCTGTTGAATAACCTTCAGTTTAGAACTTTGTTCAGCAAAATCATACCAAGGTTTAAGGTCTACTTATACCTCCCCTGACCTACTAGTTTTGACATCTACGGGTGTACTTCGGAATCAGACAAACAAGTACTTATCCTGGATCTTACGGTTGTTGGTCCGATCCCTTCTCTGTCTTAGTGGGTCACCCTTATTTAGATACGGTCCGACGGGGGCATAAGATTCTAACCGTCGCACTAGACGATGTACCATTTGAACCCGAACCGAGATTTATTGTATTTGAAGTATGTCTCTTCTTGTGTGATCTCTTTTTGGGGACCCTTCTACTGTTCTCATTTTACTTAATTTTGGTACACTCCTTTAGTCATTGTACTTTCTCTCTTCTATCTGAGTTAGTAGAATTGTCTAAAGATAGATTCCTTTGTTAAACCTTTTCCGAAATTGTGTCTGTAAAATTTTAAAGATATCGGCATTATCTCCCTTATCAGGAGGTACTTTATTCTCTTTGTGTTAGGTAGATTTTCATTCTTTAATAAATTTTTCATACAAAGACACTTTTTATTAAATAATCTTCAGAATCATTCCTTTGTGTATCAGTTTTATACAAAAATTTCTGATCTACTCGAAATTTCAGTGGGTCTTCGTTGATTTCTTTATCATTTGATCCTATATCTTGGATCCTGTGGATCTTATAGACGTTATGGATCCTATGGACGTTATTACATGATATTCATCTCTTAGACTTTCTTTTTGACTATACGATTATAATTAATTCTTCAAGGTGAAGTTCAAATAGTAAAATCTTTTTTTCTTATCTCTATTTAAATTTATCTTTTATAAAATTTCTAAATATCAATTCTTAATAGGTATGACTTTACGGTAAGTGTGACTTTGTCAGGTCTTTATCCCATTTATACAAGTTAATTCTAGACTTGAGTACTATTGTTTTAACATCCTGTAGTGTCTATTTTCTTTCGGATTTTGAGTGTTCTTTCTTTTTAACTCAACGAATTTTACTTACAGTTGTTTTGGCTGTCGTTTAAAGAGTAGTCGTTGATCTTATAAACTTATATCATCTTGCTATTCAAATTTTGGTAATATCTCTTGATTTTGTGTATTTGAATTCTAAAAATGGGTCGATTTATTACTAAAGTCTTCCTACCTGTAATCAATATAAAAGACTGAAAGAGTCAAAATTCTTCTTCTTTCTTCTTTTTACTTTTATCCTGTTTATACTCCGTTGTCCGTTACTACTCTTTTTTAATCATCTCAGGTTATCGTTTAGTTTTACTTCCCTCTGGTTTTATTTAATTCTTTTATTTTATATGTTTAAACCTATATAAACTTTCAAATAATACAAAATTACAAAAGATGAGGAAAACTTTTAAGAGTTTTGTAGATATTAACCTAAAATTTATTACGATCTTGGTAATTAATGTCTTTATTTTGATTTCTTTTAGTTTAGTTCATAATTATAATCTTTTTTATGTCTTTTAATTTTTGACTTCAGTTTTTCATTTTTAATATTTATTATTCTTTTTTGAACTACTATTTATTACTGTCGATATTTTCTTTCTATCCTCTATTAGATTTGTTTTCTAGTCTTTTTTTTATTTTATCTTCATTATTAGTTTCAGTACTCTTTTCTTAAATGATGGGCAGAAGTTAAATACGTTTCTCTTAATTTTGTGTACCTATAGTCAAAGTAAAAACTTTAAGTTCTTATTTCTTCATTTTTCAACAAGAATTTTCTTTTTTTTTTTTACTTCGAACGAACTCTGAATAGAAAGTATTGTAATTGACGGTCTTCTGTTACCTAATTTATTTCCTCTTTTAAAATACTGAGATTAAAGTTATAAGACACTTTAACAATAATTAACTTATTATGTTAGTTTTCTATGAAACTAAATATATTTCTAAGTCTTCAAGTCAAGTCAAGTCAGCGAGTCAGCACAGTCTGAGAAACGCTGGGGTACTTAGCGTCGTGCGGTCCGGAGGGGCAGGTAGTGGTTGAGGCCTCAAGTGAGTCTGAGTGGAGGTAGCTCAGGCACTACGGTAGGTCGGTAGAGTAGGAGACAGTAGGGTAAGAGGAGGACGGGGGTTAGGGAGGGTCGGGGGTTAAGAGGACGGGGGTTACGGGGGTCAGAAAAGGTTATTCAGTTGCGAAGCATACTCCACCGGTTTCATGACCTCAAAGTCGAAGTCGTAGTAAGGAAGGTTTCTTTAGGGTCCCGACTAGAGGAAGTCTTACCTGACCAACCTAGAGGAACGTCAGGTTCCCTGAGAGTTCTCAGAAGAGGTTGTGGTGTCAAGTTTTCGTAGTCAAGAAGCCGCGAGAAGGAAGAAGTGTCAGGTTGAGAATGTAGGTATATACTGGTGTCCTTTTTGGTATCGGAACTGATCTACCTGGAATCAACCGTTTCATAACAGAGACGAAAACTTATACGATAGATCAAACCAGGATTGAAAAGAAGGACCCTCATTCGCAGAAAATTAAAGTACCGACGTTAGTGGTAGACGTCACTAAAACCTCGGGGGTTTTTATTTCAGACTGGGACAAAGGTGACAAAGGGGTAGATAAAAGGTACTTCACTACCTTATCCTACGGTACTAGAAGCAAAAGACTTACAACTCGAAAAAGTGGGACGAATAAATTGAAGATACGTCTCATGTAATACTCTTTGCGACCCGACCTTCTTTGTGTTCGACCTTAGTTCTAATGACCCTCTTTATAGTTATTGGAGTCTATGCGTCTACTGTGGTGGGAATACCGTCTTTCACTTCTCCTTGATTTTTCGGAGAACTACTTTCACTTTCTCCTCTCACTTTTTCAACCAAATTTCGAGTTGTAAGTCTTCAATGACGTGGATTTAATAAAAAGACTTATTTCGGAGTTTCTAAGTCACATTGGTTAACTCTTTCTTTACTTTTACTCAACTTGTACCCTTGCAACAGAATCTTTTCCTAACCATTTTTAGTGATTTTCGTTGGTACATTTTGACTTGAAAGATATATATTGAAGTCTTGTTTAAATCCAGGATTTTATATTTTTCTATTTATTATATGTTTAAAAAATTTATTGTATAAAGAGACCCAGACCTTAACGACTCACTTTATTTGTTATGTTCCTTTACCTACTCCTCTTTTCTCTTGAGTGTATTTACCTTAGGTTTTGAAGTATGAAGTAAGTTCTGGATTATTAATCTTGCACCAGATCATCAATCCTAAGTCACGAGAGTAGTGACGTAAGGTCCCAAGGAAGGGTCTAGTCCCTTCGGAAAGAACCTGAAGAGACCACCGAGTCTGTTATTTCTTAGACGGACGTTACGCCCTCTGGACCTAAGTTAGGAACCCGACCTTTCTAGGGGACCTCTTCCCTTGTCGATTGGGTGAGATCATAAGACCGGACATCCTAAGGCACCTGACATATCAGGTACCCCAGTGTTTCTCAACCTGTCCTAACTCACTGAAAGTGCCATTTCAAGACTACTTTTCCATTAATACTTTTCTTACTATTAGTCCTTGATAAAATTACTTTAGTTATATTTAGTATGACTTTATTTATAAACCAGGTTTAAATACTAAAGACTTTTTTTTGTATCTTTAATACGTTTTATTTTCATATTCATACACTGTACGTATACACTGTATGATCACCACTTCTTTTTATAATTTCCCAATTGTGCAGATAATATGCAAGTTTTAAAGTCAAGTCAAGAATTTTGGGTCGAAGGGTTCACCGGGATCAACATTTCTTAGGCGAACGATTACTAGACACCCAGTCCTCCTAGGGGACCTCCTCCCGTACCTTTGGGTGAGGTTATAAGAACGGACCTTTTAAGGTGCCTGTCTCCTTTGATCGTCCGATGTCAATGTCAGGTATCCCAACGTCTCAGTCTGTGATGACTTCGTTTATTCGTGCGTATGTGTTTTGGGTCTTTAGGTAGACATTCGAGACATTCTCCATTTAGATTTTGTTTTACAGGTTTTCAATTTTCTTTCTTATCGTTACTGTATAGTATTTACGATATTTGTACGGTCTCAATAACCCCAGGATAAAAGTATATGGGTTTAGAGTAAAACGGAGACGATGAAGACCACCCAACCGTTTCGGCCCCCAACCCCCACTTGACGATACTTCTTATTATATTTGTAGGTTTCCTTTTTTATCCGTCATACCCGTCTAACGGATAGGTCTTTGGGGTTTATTAATCAATGTTTTTTCATTTTTCTGCTCACTCAAATCATTTGACCCTAACCGGTCTACCGAGTCTGTCATTTCTTTGACGGACGTTACATCTTCTGGTCCCAAACTAGGGACCCACCCCTTCTAGGGGACCACTTTCTCTACCGTTGGGTGAGGTCATAAGAACGGACCCTTTAGGGTACCTACCTCCTTGGACCACCTGATGTCAGACCCCCACCGTTTCTCAGTATGTGGTAACTACCTGATTGTCAAAGTGAAGAAAATTTCATTTGATCTAGGGACTACGACTCTTTCTAACTCCCGTCCTCCTCTTCCCCTGCTGTCTCCTACTCTACCAACCTACCGTAGTGGCTGAGTTACCTGTACTCAAACCCATTTGAGACCCTTAACCACTACCTATCCCTCCGGACCGCACGACGTCAGTCAAGTACCCCAACGTTTCTCAGTCTGTGCTGACTCACTGGTTTGACCTGACTTGACTTGACTCTAGAAAGTCTTTAGTTCCTTTCAAGAATTTATGACCATTATTGTGTTTCGTTACTCTTTTTATTATCGGATCATCGTAGTGTTCAGTAAGAAGTTAAAAGTTCATATCCACCTCTACGGGGTTCAGACAAACCCTTAACAACTGTCACCATGAGTGTCGCGATTATACAGATCTTTTTAACTTGTCCTTACACGACAATGGACGGACCGACGACGGTGACTACTGATCCATAAACATTCTGGGTCGTGTCGGTTATACCTGTTTCAACGTGTCTGGATATCTCTTTAAAAGGATCCAAAGAACAGATGTAATGTCGAAAGTTTAATATTAAAAGTATATAAAACCATTGATCCTTACAGTTAAATATATAAGATTTTGAAACTGTATACATTCCTTTAATTCTAATATGTTACTCCATTGTCTCTAACTTCCGGTCAACTTCAACTAGTCAAATTTTTTCGTATAATTTAAGTATACGTATGTGATTACCATTGTCATCCGCTTTGGATATTCTTCCTTTCTTTTCTCTAAATCTGACACTCAGATGTTTCTTAGTTACTTTTTTAAATCAGTCATTAACTTCTATGACATAAAAGACAATTAAATTTTAAAGATCATAATAATAAAACGAAAAGATCATAAAGAATAAAAAATAATGAATAATCATCCTACCGTTAAGTGTATGATATACACTTAATAAAAAAATAAAAGAAAGGGAAAGTTTATTATATACTGTAATCTTGTATTGTAATTTTCCTAGTAACCACAAAGATCAGAAACCTCAGTCAAAAGATCTCAGAAGTCGTTTTCCAATCTTTTCTTTCTCCTTCTGTTGTTTGTCTCTTAAGATTTAAACCCCTGTTGAGTGACATTAAATTGTGTACTAAACCGTACTGTTATTCATTGACCCTTATAGTTCCAATCCCCTTATTCACCTCCTTTCGTCATCGAATTTTTTCCTTCGATAAAAAACCGTTAGTTAACTTTCTCCAACTCAGTGAATTTCCTCAACACTCACCAATAACATCTTCACTTTCCAGTCCATGTTACACTATTTTCGAAAAACTTTATGTGTGTACTTAAGGGTATAACGTTTGTTTTTACGGTACATAACTGGTTGTATTTATTACACTCATCGAATTTCTTTAAAGTCAGTTGTTGGACCAATAGTTAAGGTTTACGACCAGTTCGAACTTTTCGTGCACAAACTTCATATTTTACTTCTTTTCCTGATTAGTCTTCTACCTTTTACACCTTCCACCCGAAAAAACATATCCCTCTTCATCTTGAATCTATATACATTTTCCACTATGTTACAACTCACTGATTGTGCTTATGTTTCCTTTTGAAAAGAAGAAACCTCTTTACTTCTTTAAGTAAGTGGGTCAATCATTTTGACTGAATGTGTTAAGTTTCGTCTTCAACCAAGTGCTTCAATTTAGATTTTTTTTATTTTTGTATTTATTAAATTTTCATATATATGGATAATATAAAAGATTCTCTTACTTTCTATAAAATAGAAATATGACATTTCATATATTCTTTTGATACTTTTTCATTAGTTAGTTTTTCTTTTATATAATTTGTCATTTTCTGTATTTTGTGTTACCTTATTATTAAACGTAACATGTCTACTTTTAATGGAAAGGATGTATGTCTCGTCTATGTTTAGTGATTTGTGTGTCTATGTATGTGTAACTGTATGTTCACGTTCGTGTGTATATCTTTTTAATAAATAAAAAGGTTTCTTCCATAAGTCTCTGTTATTTGTACCTTTGATCTCAATTGTAATGAACTTTCATTTCTTTATTTTTCGTTTTTAGTTAGTTTACTCTATAACAGAAATCACATAGTTATAACATTAAAATTTATTAGTCGAAAATCACAAATAGTTTTGTATCCCGTTTTTTGTAATAAGTATGAACATCCCAACGAAGATAATTTCGTCAAAGGACCTTCTTTTAAAACTTTTAGATGTATTTTATATTAAAAATTATCCTGACATAGTATTCTTTTGACATTCTGGGTATTTTTTATATTAGACGTTATAATAAACACTATTAGTATGTTTTTGTCTCTATTAGATTTATGGTAGTCGATTCTTGACTAACTGAATTGATATTAAATATTGATTTACCTCATAAGATATAGGTATTTTTAGTATAAACCTTTTTTATAAATGTACTTACTTACAAATACTATATCGGAGACCAAATTTTATTTAATATGATTTTATAAAACATCTCATTTAAGAAATTTATATAATTCTCATGTATATAATATGTAATGTCTCATTTATATCATTTACATAAAATACACACACAAATATTTTTTTTAATCGTACAGTCATTATCAGTAACGACCCACCATTTAAAGTTCTTAAACGATTTCAAACATTTTATTTATTCGTTAATGGTTATTAGGTTACACAATATAACAAAAAATTTTCAATTTTATCGAAACTTTACGTAGGTTTATTTTATCCTTCTGTCTCTCTGTCTACCTACTTAGACATATACTGTGTCCTTTATGTCACTCTACGATCACCATCTTAGATTCACTATCAGTATGTCTGGTAGTAATGTTCAGAAAGCTGAAGCACCATACGAGTTTTTAAAAGTATTATTTTAGAGTGATTTGAAATTTAATTTTCTATATCTTTGATTGACACTATACAGGTTTGTTACATAATTTTATATAAACGTATATAAATAAATAACTTTATAACTTTATAACTAGATAAATTGGACGGGTTTACTGTAGTGGGTAAGTTACCTGTACTCGAACCTGTTTGAGGCCCTCTACCCCTCCCTGACCCTTCGGATCGTACGACGTCAGGTACCCCAGTGTTTCTAAGCCTGTGTTGAATCTCTGACTTGTCGTTGTTGTTTCATAACAATAAAATAATCAACATTATGAGATGACCTTTAAGGGACCACCAGGTCACCAATTGTCACGTGGAAGGCTACCTCCTCCGTCCCTAAGATGGGGACCAGTCCCTTGACCCTAGACCGTTGATTTGGGTGTGAGACCTCGGACTCGGGGTGTTTTTTCTAGGACATACGATGTAGATTCTGTGTTCCGTCGGTTTATTTAATATTATTATTATTATGAGACAACCAACCCTCAGTCTCTCCTTTGTTTCTCTAAAAGTGTCGTCGTATAAGACTCTCTAATGTATTGATATTACAATTGGTCGATTATCAATTTAACATTGATAAAATAAAAATTATATTGACAGGGAAAACTTGTTGACTTTGATATAATATTTATAATAATATATAATATTTTAATATAAAATGATTCGTGTCAAGAAATATCTTGTGATCCGTATGAAAAACGAAATAAAAGGATCAAAAAGTATAGACAATTACGTATATACTAGTAATTATCGAGATTTGAAAATGGGTGAGTCTGTTCGTCCTCTCAGGGGACGTTATAAAAGGAGGGACTAATAAACCTCGTCAGGAATTGTACCTTGGCAATCAATTAGACCCACTAACGTACCATGATTTCGATTGGTGTGTTCCTGAGTCCGGGACGTGGACCCTTGTAGTTTCACGTAACTCCGAGCCAAAGGTGGGGACAGAGAATACCACGGTGACTCTACCATGAAGTGAGAAGTACAGATACAGTGAGAACCGTTATTCCGATAACATTTCACTTTTGTTTTGAAAGAAAACAACATAATTTAAGTCGACCGTACGAGTCACTTCTACTGACAGAGGTTGAATTCAAGTCCTCTTACAATGGAGGTGACTTAACAACCGTAGTAAGAAAGACATCGAAGAGAACAAGTCCAACCTTCAGATAAGGGGAAAAATGACCCGTGAAAAATGACCCACACCGTCCTTGAAGTGGTTGAAGTGTTAGACCCTCGGGTCTCTCGACCTGAAGCAACGGTGACAAGGACAGAACTGAAATCGGAGTCAAATCGACATTTATAACTACGTATTGATGACGTCGCGTGTAAAGACGGTTGAGTGGGACTGGTCGGAACTTAAACGTATCTGTTACGAGGAAGGTAAAGTATAATAAAAAATTAAATAAATAAAATGAACCTCCAATTAATGAAATGTTATAACATCACCCAAAGCGGTATATAACTGTACGTAATCTGTACCCACATGTACAGAAGGCACAGGACTTGGGGGGAGGGTGGATGGAGGGGTAGGGTAGGGAGTCCCATTAGGCTCACGTGGTCGGAACTCGTGGGACAGAGTACGTAGTTTGGACCTGACCGCTAGACAAGGTGTATACTATTATATGTACAAAGTTACGATAAGAGAGTTTAGTAGGGTGGGTGTGGAAGGTGTCTCAGGTTTTCAGACAAAAATGTAGACACAGAGAAAACGGTAGAGAGTATATCCCAGTAGTAATGGTAGAAAGATTTAAGGTATATATACGTAATTATATGACATAACCACAAAAAGAAAGACTGAATGAAGTGAGACATATTATCCGAGGTCAAAGTAGGTGAAGTAATCTTGACTCAGTTTTACGTAAGAAAAATTATCGACTCATTATAAGGTGACACATATACATGGTAACGAAAGAATAGGTAAGTAGACGACTACCTGTAGATCCAACGAAGGTACAGGACCGATAATATTTGACCGATAACATGACACTACTTGTAACCCCATGTGTACAGATAAAGTTAAGACAAAAGGAGTCACATATAAGGGTCGTCACCCTAACGACCCAGTATTCCGTCAACATAAAGGTCAAAAAATTCCTTAGAGGTGTGACAAGAGGTATCATCGACATGATCAAACGTAAGGATGGTTGTCACATTCTCCCAAGGGAAAAGAGGTATGGGAGTGGTCGTAAATAACAAACGTCTGTAAAACTATCGTCGGTAAGACTGACTGCACTCTACCATGGAGTAACACCAAAACTAAACGTAAAGAGACTATTACTCACTACAACTCGTACAAAAGTACACAAACAATCGGTAGACATACAGAAGAAACCTCTTTACAGACAAATCAAGAAACCGGGTAAANTGGTTGTCACATTCTCCCAAGGGAAAAGAGGTATGGGAGTGGTCGTAAATAACAAACGTCTGTAAAATTATCGTCGGTAAGACTGACTGCACTCTACCATGGAGTAACACCAAAACTAAACGTAAAGAGACTATTACTCACTACAACTCGTACAAAAGTACACAAACAATCGGTAGACATACAGAAGAAACCTCTTTACAGACAAATCAAGAAACCGGGTAAAAAAAATAACCCAATAAAAAAAACCTTAACTCGACTTCCCCGACGAACATATAAAAATTCTAATAAAGAAACAGTCAACGAAACAAACAATAATAAAAGAGGGTAAGACTTCCGACAGAAAAGTGGAACGAATATCAAAGGAAGTGACACGTTTTCGAAAATTCAAATTAATCCAGGGTAAACAAATAAAAACGAAAATAAAGGTAATGAGACCCTCCACTCAGTATCTCCTAGGACAACACTAAATACAGTCTCTCACAAAACGGATACTAAAGGAGATCCTCAAAACATAAAAGACCAGAATGTAAATCTAGAAATTAGGTAAAACTCAAATAAAAACACATACCACAATCTTTCACGAGATCAAAGTAAGAAATTGTTTACCAACTAGTCAAAAGGGTCATGGTGAACAATTTCTCTAACAGAAAAGAGGTAACATATAAGAACGGAGAAAACAGTTTCTATTCCACAGGTATCCACACACCTATATAGAAATCCTAAAGATAAAACAAGGTAACTAGATATAAAGACAGAAACACGGTCATGGTATAACAGAGCTACTGATATTGAAACATCATATCGGACTTCAGTCCGTCCAACTAAGGAGGTCAAGGTAAGAGAAAAGAGTTCTAACGAAACCGATAAGTTCCAAAAACATAAAGGTAATTTTTACACTTTAATAAACAAGATCAAGAGACTTTTTATGGCAACCATCGAACTATCCCTAACGTAACTTAGATATCTAACGAAACCCATCATATGGGTAAAAGAGATATAACTAAAAAGACTAGGTACTTATACCACACAAAGAGGTAGATAAACACAGTAGAAAATAAAGAAAGTAGTCACAAAATAGTAAAAGACATATATCCAGAAAACAAAGAAATCCATCCAAATAAGGATTCATAAAACAAGAAAAGTGACGTTACCACTTACCTTAACAAAGGAATTAAAGTGAAAGACAAGAGAGTAACAATCACATATCCTTACGTTCCCTAAAGACACACAATTAAAATATGGAACGTTGAAATGTTATAAGTAACTACTCGAGATCATTAAACGACCACCTCAGAAATCCCAAAAGATACATCTCCTAGGACAGTGGACGTTTGTCACTCTCAAAATGAAGAAGAAAAGGTTAGACCTAAGGAAAATAAATAAAAAGAAGAGACACCGATTTTGAAGGTTTTGATACAACTTATCATCACCACTCTCACCCGTAGAAACAGAACAGGGACTGAAATCCCCTTTACGAAAGTTAAAAAATGGTAATTTCTGTTACAAACGACACCCAAATAGTATATACCGAAAATAATACAATTCCATACAAGGAAGATACGGACGGAAGACCTCCCAAAAATAGTATTTACCTACAATTTAAAACAATTTCCGTAAGAGACACAGATAACTCTACTAGTATACCAAAAATAGAAAGTCAAACAATTAGTTAGTGTAACTAACTAAACGTTTATAACTTATGAGGAACGTACGAACCCTATTTAGGGTGAACCAGTACTACGTGTTAGAAAAATCATCCAACCTAAGACAAACGATCTTAGAACAATTCCTAAAAACGTAGATTCAAGTAGTCACTATAACCGGACATTAAAAGAAAAAAACACACCGTAGAAACAGACCAAAACCACAATCCCACTACCACCGGAGTATCTTACTCAAAAGGTAAAGTATAAATTTGTCTTAGTAAAATCTCAGAAATCCCTCTTTCAGGGAGACAAAGTGTAAATGTGTCAAGAAAAGGAGTGATCGTTCAAGGGTGTGAACGACTTAGGGTTTGGTGGTCGAAGAACAACCCGGAAGGTATAGACTACTAACAGGCATGAACTTAGACGACTTTGAGAACTCTTACCTGCCCCAACCTATATGTATATTTCCCGTACACGATTCACTTTTTCTTGTCCTAGAAAGGGGGGATGGTACAGGAGACGGACGGAAAGCACACCACCTTTTGAAATCAGTTTCTCATTCAAATTAATCTCTTTACTCTTTACGTCTTTGTTTCCTTTTCTCAGTTTCCTCTGTTTGATTATTATTACATCAGTAAGTCCTATCAGTTTCTGATCAAGAAAGAGTTCCCAATATCTATTATAAGACTCGGTATGGGATACTCGACAGAATATCTATGGTTTTGTGGTCCCACTTCAATTGATGTTACGGGTCTGACATGGGTACAGTGCTCGACAGTTTTAAGGTTCTTGACCGAAATTTCTTTACCTTTGTTTAACTAGGGTCTTGACTTCTAAGTGACATGGCCTATGTTGGTCAGGTAAGACTTCCGCTAGTCGGGAACCTAAAGAAACCTCCCTTACTAAGACTTCGACGTTGAGGTCATGAAACCGGTAGAGTACGTTTCTCAACTGAGTAACCTTTTCTGAGACTACGACCCTCCCTAACCCCCGTCCTCCTCTTCCCCTGCTGTCTCCTACTCTACCGACCTACCGTAGTGCCTGAGCTACCTGTACTCAGACTCACTTGAGACCCTCAACCACTACCTGTCCCTCCGGACCGCACGACGATAAGTACCCCGACGTTTCTCAGTCTGTGCTGACTCGCTGACTTGACTTGACTTGACTTTTGTTAATTCTACTACGACTAGTCTGGTGGGTGTTGGTTAGACTTCTACTGATAGTCTCGACTGACACGACAAAGAAGTATATTGAGGGAAGAAGACAGAGATTTTCGAGAACGGAGTGACCAATGGTCACTCCCCTCTCAGTCGGAAACCGGTCTGTAGACGGGAGGGGGGAGGGGTCTATGACCGTAGACTTTATTTCGTTTGAAAGGAAAGGTGGTTGGAGTGGACAAATAACTGAAAACTTACTGTTCGTCGGTCCATAGTGTGAGAAAGTCATTGTTATTCTCAAATCTCCTGGTCCGGACTAAGTAAAACCCTGGGTTTATTACGACAACCATGTAAGGACTTTATATCGGGGTTCAACCCACATCCGGGGTTTCTGAATTCCCAGACGAAAGATGATGTGGGTTCTCTTTTGTTGGAGATTAATTGGACCATCCTTGTAGGTCCTCCGAGTCATAGACTATGAAAACTTAATAAATGTAAAATATGATTCGTAACAATATAAGATTGTAATAACAAGGATGTTAGATTTTCAAAATGATTTTAGTAATTGTAAAAACTATTTACTTTTATAGTAAAAGTCCACTAAAATTCGACTATTTAATATAAAAATTCACCATCAAGTTAGTTTTAAATTGAATATGAATTTTATTGAACTTTAATGACTCAATTAAAGAGACAAGTAATAAAAATTATATCGATCTCCTGTAATACGGTTTTGTTCAAAAGAGTTAGTCTATTTATAAAGGTATTTGTGACTTGTGTCAAAATTTCAAATATCGGTTTACGTGAATCGGTACGATGACACATTAAACACTGTAAACACTTTGACGTTTCATTGTGTTAAAAAATGAGAAAGGTAATTTTCTTCGGGATAGACTATGACTTTTATGACTGAATTTACAACAAATGGTTCATACGTGATACGAAATTGTTTTTTTTAGTTTATTTTAGACTTAAACTTTTGACTAACTTTGTGTGGTCTCACTTTTTGTAAAGGTCGGTGTTTCTTTATTGGGTAAAACTACAAAAAGTGATAAGAGTTAGTTTAACTATGAGGTAACAGACTAAAACGAAGTGCAATTTTCGGGTAGACTGAGTTTAATTAAAAAAGAACGGGTACACGTACTTTAATTTTCTGTGAATGAGGAACCTACCCTTCAATACTGGTTGGATCTCTCGTATAACTTTTCGTCTCTGTAATGAAACGGTTGTTTCCACGTAGATCAGTTCCGATACCAAAAAGGTCGTCAGTACATACCTACACTCTCAACCTGACACTTCTTTCGACTCGTGGTTTCTTAACTACGAAAACTTCACACCACAACCTCTTCTGAGGACTCTCAGGGAACCTGACGTTCCTCTAGGTTGGTCAGGTAAGACTTCCTCTAGTTGGGACCCTAAAGAAACTTTCCTTACTACGACTTCGACTTTGAGGTCATAAAACAGGTGGAGTTCGCTTCTCAACTGAGTAACCTTTTCTGAGACTACGACCTTCCCTAACCCCGGTCCTCCTCTTCCCTTACTGTCTCCTACTCTACCGACCTACCGTAGTGACTGAGTTACCTGTACTCAGACTTACTTGAGACCCTCAACCACTACCTGTCCCTCCGGACTGTACGACGCTAAGTACCCCAGTTTTCTGAGCCTGTGCTGTCTCACTGACTTGACTTGACTTGACACGCACAGAAGATTAAACAAGTTACCGAGAACGATTAAGTGTCATTGTCAAAACTTACTACCGTAGTGAAAAAATAATACAGACTCAAGTAACGTAATTACAACTTTTTAAACTACTTTTATAGTAATATTCTTATTATTAGGGTCCTTTCTATAATTGTTTATAGTAAAAATTCACAGAAAAGATGACTTGATGACATTCTTACAAGGAGATAATAGAGATATATGAATATCACGTTAGTTTGGTTTACCACGACGGTCTGGTCCCGGTGTCAAGTAATAGACAGAAGGTAAATGATTGTTAAACGAAGAATAATATGGGTAACAGTTCCTTCTTCCTTCCTACCTTTCTTCTTTCTCTTCCTCCCTTCTTTCCTCCATCCCTCCTTTTATTCTTTTTCTTTTGTAGAGATGAAACTTAAATTTAAAAATATATTATACTGGGACACTCACTTTCAGCGAGTCAGTACAGGCTGAGAACCACTGGGGTACCTGACATCGGACGGTCCGAGATGACAGGTACCTTAAGAGGTCTGGTCTTATGACCTCACCTATCGGTAAGGGAAGAGGTCTCCTAGAAGGGTTGGGTCCCTGACTTGGGTCCAAAGAGTATAACGTCCGTCTAAGAAATGACAGACTCGGTGGTCCCCTCGGGTTCTTATGACCTCGTCCATCGGATAAGGAAGAGGTCCCCTAAAAGGGTTGGGTCCTAAGTTTGGTCCCAGAGGACATAATGTCGGTCTAAGAAATGGTAGACTCGGTTATAAGGACATGTTTAAGGAACTCTAACCTAATTCATATATATCCATTAAAAGACTAATATAAAAAATTCATAACAAGGGTCTAAGTACATGTGTAAACCCATTTCATTGACGGGTATAAGTAATACAAATAAAATTTGTCCTCCTTATAGTAATTCCAAGTACCAAATTTATATGTCAGTAAAACATTTAATAAATAGACCTTCGGAGTTCTCATAAAACGACAACAAAGTAGACAGTCAATTTAAACAAAATCACCATATTCATTAACAATACACTATAATAAAATATTTCATCGGTATTTTTATACACGTTAAATGAAGATTCTTACCAGTTCATTTATTTTCGTATTTCCACATAGGATGCAACTAGTTACGTGTATTAAGACGTTCACGAGTAGTAAAAACGAATAAGAAGATTCACTTTTACGTGTGGAATTAAATTGTATACGACAAAATAAGTAAAATTTTTTACTTAACATAAATCGTAAAATTTCAAACGTCTGTTTATACTAGTGTATATAAAAATTTATAAAAATAAAGAAACTGACGTGACCCAGAATCGACGACGTCCGTCCGAAAGAGAACGTGATGATAGCAATCAACATGTCCCCGATGACGGATCAATATGTTGATTACTATCATCACGTTGTCTTTCGGACTTCACTGAATCGTCGTCGTTGACGGACCAACACCACGTACCCAGAGAGTAATGTCACCGGGGAGAACAACGACTCATGGACCCGAAGTGAGGTGTACCCGAGTAATCAACACCAAAGGTCCGAAATCTCGTGTCCGAACCATCAACGCCGTGTACCTGGGTGAATGGGGCTCCGTACACCCTTGAAGGGACTGGTCCCTGACTTGGGGACAGGAAACGTAACGTTTCGTCTAAGAATTGATGACAATTTCTTTCAGAGCTAGAGTATGTAAAAATTGGTTCAACCCAAATTTCTTAAAACAACTAAGGATTTTGTTGAATAACAAATAAAAATAACAATGTAATTAAAAATAACCTCATATCACCGAAATGTTACAACGTAATCAAAGGAGATTTGTCGTTTAACTTAGTCGGCAAGTATATGTATATTAGAGGAGTGAAAACCTGAAGGAAGATAATAACTTTGTAGTACTTTTTATCACTCCGTTGGACTTTTGGTAGTAGAAAAATTTAAGTGGTTGGTTGGTTACGAGTCTCTATTACGTGAATATCGTTGTACTTATTTAAATTCTAAATAACCATGGGAGAAATGATTGTATTGAATTTTAAACGTTAAAAGATAAGTTAAAAAAAGATTTTCTATATTTTAATCTGTTTCAATCCATTATTAAGTTCCGGCTTTCGAACATATTCTGTTAAATTCACATATTGGATCCTGAACTTTTTCGGATATCTTTTAAACGGAACCTCAGAGTTAAGAATATCAACAGGAAAAGAATGGTTTAATACACTAAAAGTCCAATCCTTCTGTCTTATTCGTATAGGTTTTTGTAGGTTCGTATATCTTTATTATTTTATCAAAATTCTTATTTGAGGTTTGTATCGGACCTCTTAGGGTCCCTGCCACCTCGGACCGCCCGACGGTAAATACCCCAGTGTGTCTCAGCATGTGTTGACTTCACTAAATCGTCATCGTCGTCGTCGTCAGTTTGTATAATATGTTATTACTATGGTCAATTCGTCAAACGATATACTTAGATACCAAGTCTCCTTCTTTACTCTCGATCTCTATATTTAAACTCTTTGTAGTTGTTTATTTACAATGAAATAGATACCTTGTCCTAATCCAAATGTCTCTTTTATTTTTCTCTCCTATTGTCCTTGGTCTTACCTCCTGAACTAGTTCGAGTACGGAACTTATAAATTACGAACTGTCTCCTTCTCCTCCTCCTCCATTGTTGTTTTTGATTTTTTCTTATTGGGACCTTAACCTCTTTTCTTTTTACTTACTCCGTAGTTTTTTGTTTGCACTCTTCATAAAGTCGTTTCTTCCACGAAACGATACAGGCCGTAAGGATTCGCCGACCCCTTCTAATATCCCAGTCTCTCGACTAGTAACCCAAATAGTTCTTCCTTCAGTAACCACTTTGACTGTTCTAGTCAAAGTCACCTCGTTTCGTACGTCTTTTCGTCGTATTGATGAACCGGTTACCACTTATGTGTCTTCTGTATGTATTAGTCCTTAAGTTCACTCTGGTCAACTGTATTCATACATTATAAAAAATATATACTTATATATTAATTGGAGGATATGTCTAAAAATGGACGAACTCACTTTAACGTACGTAGTGAAACGACCCTGACGGCATTGTTTTATGGTGTCCGGTCGACTACTTCGTTGTCCTTAAATAAAGAGTACTAAGACTTCCTTCTTTTCAAAACGAAAGAGGACTCCGGAGAGAAGAACCGAACGTCTCTAGACGGAAGAATGACACAGGAGCGTACTGGAAAAAAAGATGCGTACCTACAAAGACCACGGAAATAAGAATATAACCATAATGACCTTATCTTGAGGTGAAAATACTGGAACAAATTGAAATTAACGGAGGAATTTCCGGGTTAGAGGTTTATGTCAGTGTAATGATACCGAAGTTGTATACTGACAACTTTCCCGTGTTAAAATCAGGTATTGTGGTGTATTTAACAAAGTAAACCAACCACAACCTATATGGACTCATCGTCTCTTTTCTTTTGTCTACTTTTCATTTCGATAATTACTATGACTGATGTTTTAGATTTAAATCCTTACCCGTTCTTTTCAAAACACCTCGTATTTTCTTCAAGCTACCTAACTTTAAGAATTACTTTTACTTAACAATGTTTCCATCGTAACAATACTATTATTATCTATTGTAAATAACTTTTAAAAGGACACACGATTTACCCTTCTCAATAAGGGTAAACGTCTACTCCTGTGACTCCATGTTACACTATCTGATTGAACGTTCCCGGTGTATAAATCTTTCAACTACTCAGTCTTAAACTTCTTACGGGTAGACGAAGGTCTCCGGCGAGAGAAGTGGTACCACGAGATTAACTTCACTTCCTACTCTTCCTTCACTATAGGTGTCTCTTTTTACGGTTCGAAACTCGTACCGTTTGGGACCTCGACTAGGAATTAGTCAACTTAAACCTTACATTTTCTTTACGAGCGAAACTGTCGTGCATATGATTTTCACCTTACTCTTTTTTCGTTTTAACTCCTCTTCTTCACCGACTTCCCGATCCCACTACCTAACCCTACCTAGTACGTGTACTTACTCGTTGGACGTTTTACTACCGTCTTACAATCACGATATTCAGTTATTCGTTCTGGTAAGTCTTTTTCACACACCTCCTGTACCGTCTATTAAATGGTTCTTCAAGTACACTGGTAATTTGATCCTTTACGGGATAGAGGTATCAGTAGTCGTCCAGGACTAATTTTTGACGTAAAATTTCAACTACTAAAAACATTGAGTATTCTTTCTGAAAGGATTTGTAACGAATATCCTCCTACCGAACCTTACGTATGGATAATAGGGTCACTAAGGTGAAGATCCTCACTACATCTTTCTCTGAATACATATACCTATTAGTGTTGTTACAGTAAATATTATAATTTTTTAAGACTTTTATTGGATTTGTAGGGGTTTGTCTTCTTACTAATTTATTTTATGGTGGAGTAAAGTTTAGTATTAAAACTTCTTAAAAGTACAGTGACTTCTTCTGTGAAATTTCTCATCACAGTTTAATATATATATATATATATATATATATATATATACATATGAAAATCATGACTTAAAATTTCCTTTTACTTTATACGGTTTTACTAATAATTCAGTCTCTACTATTGACTAAAAGAATATAAGAAATGTGAAGAGACACAAAAACCTTAAAACATGTTACTCGTATATAATGACTTGATCAATCTTGTACACATTCAAAAATTTATTATTAAATTTTATAAATGATATTATGATTTTCGTAGTTCTTTTTGGTGGTTAACTAAATAATTGGGGATAATTTGGTTTACACTCTTATTAATCTGAAATTCAGTATCTCTACTCCTCATCCTCATCTTTTTTCTAACCATCTTCTCTTTCTTCTCGTAATTTTCGTATTTTTTACTATTTACGTATTCGTTCATAGATTATCTCCGTTGTGGGAGAATTAGTGTCGTGTAAAAATTTCTCATACAAACATCTGTCGTTTTTAATATTTGTTGTAGTGTAAATCCAGACACCCTGTATTTTCTAGTTTGTTTTGTAAGTCTTCAGGGTTAGCTCATCATGATGCACAACAGACTGTTTAACACCACACACGTCTCGAAAATGTAGTTAATAAGGTCTCTACTGATTCGGAACAATGTAAAAAGGGTCTGAAAAAAACGGATTCTTTTTACACACACACACACACACACTTGGTTAGAAAGGTCGAGGAGACCAGAAGGGTTGAAGTATCTGGACGTATTCCGCCCTACCCTTTAACTGATACTAAGTGGAAGATTGTAGGTCTTAGTTGTTGTGTGGAAAGAGAAAAGAAAGGGTAGATAAAACACGCACCACCAGAACCTTCTCTCTCTTTTGGATCCAGAAGACCACGCGTATAAGAAGAGTTAGTAGAGGTGGGGGGGGGTTTTTTTTGTTGGATCTACAACACACTTTAAACTCATCTACAAAAACCAACCTCCCGACTTCATTTCTTTTCACCTACCCTTTTTACGTACTTTTAACATACTTTAGAGGAGAATGTCACTCCGTCTCGGAGTTATTTTACCATATTTATTATTAACAATCTCTTCTTGTTTGTGTATATTAACCAAAGAAAACATTTCAGAATAATTTGTCTTCTTAAATAAACATGTGATTTCTCTAATAGTTGTTCCCTAGACCGAAAGTTTAAAGTGTCAAAAAAACTTTGAAAGGAAAAAAAATTAAGATAGAGTAGATACATTCCTGAGTTCTATTACATTCCTGAGGTCTAATTTTTCTTTATATCTAGTGTTCCGACAAGGAAAGACTGGACCGTCCGACTCCATGAGTGACTTTGGGTCCGTATTTGACTGAAGAAACGGTAGGGATAACTTTGACAGGCACAAGATAGTGTCTCTTACTAGATAAAGGTCGAGTCTAAATTCACAAGGAGTAGTACTATCCGTTGTCAGTACAAACTGTAAAATGAATAAGAGAGTGGTGGTTTTTTGGTCCTGTATGTATTACATATGAGTTATTTACAAAGAACTCTAGTAAACGTACCATAAGGAAACATAACTCAACTCAACTGTGAAGTACCAACCAGAAAAAACTCAGATTCAATAAAACGACCTTCACTTAACAGACTAGTAGTCCACATTAACAGTATTATATTTTTTAAATGATTTCTTTACGGGGGTTTTACATATGTACAAACATAATAGGCACGGTGATGAGGGTAGGAAATTATATATTAGTTTAAATAAAATAAAAAAAAAGACCCTATCTCCTTAAATATACTTGAATTAAAAATTTCCCTTTAATTTTACATGAAAGTTTTTGAAAGTACACAATTGTGTATGATTAATGAGAGAGAGAAACTTCTGATGTATTTCTCCTAAGGGACCATTACTAATATATCTGTAGGAGATAACCGTACCATGGGTGTTTATCCTGTTGTTCGTCAAAAACTCTACTTGTCCTTCAAAGAACTGTTTTCTGACTAAACCTTACAAGTTTACTTTTCAAAAGTATAACCTAAGTGTAGAACAGACCTTACCATCTCGAGACACTTCTGGAGATCATTCTATTCTGGATGATACTTTTCCCGTAGAACGAGGATAAGGTGTACCGTGTTAATCGGAGTTTGGTTTCGTCCGTCCAGGAACTGAAACGAGAAGGACACGGATTTTCTCTTCACACAAAGTTCCAACTCGGTCGTACCAAAGGGTAATTAAAATAGAGTTCTTTGTAAAGTTTTAAAGTCAAGTTTTACATCGAACCATAATCATGGTTACCTACCGATTGTTTGTGTACTTTTCTACGAGTTGTAGTGAGTAATAGTCTCTTTACGTTTAGTTCTGGTGTCACTCCATGGTAAAGTGTGGTCAGTCTTACCGACGCTAGGTTTTCAGACGTTCGTTGTTTACGACCTCTCCCACACCTCTTCTCCCTTGGGAGAATGTGACAACCACCCTTACGTTTGATCATGTCGGTGATACCTCTTGTCACACCTCTAAGGAATTTTTTGACCTTTATCTTGACGGAATACTGGGTCGTTAGGGTGAAGACCCGTATGTGTGGTTCCGTTGGTCTTAACTTCCTCTGTGTACATGGGGTTACAAGTGACGTCGTGACAAATATTATCGGTCCTGTACCTTTGTTGGATATACAGGTAGTCGTCTACTTACCTATTCTTTCGTCACCATGTATATGTGTTACCTCATAATGAGTCGGTAATTTTTCTTATATAAACTTAGTCAAGATTACTCCACCCACTTTGACCTCGGCTAATATGTCTCACTTCATTCGGTCTTTCTTTTTGTGGTTATGTCATATGATTGTGGATATATACCTTAAATCTTTCTACCATTACTATTGGGACATACACTCTGTCGTTTTCTCTGTGTCTACATATCTTACCTGAAATCCTGAGACTCCCTCTCCCTCTCCCACTCTACTACACCCTCTTACCGTAACTTTGTACATATGATAGTACATTCTTTGCTTAGTGGTCAGATACAAACTATGTCCTATGTCCTACGAACGCGACCACGTGCCCCTACTAGGTTTCTCTACTATACTCCACCCTCCACCCTCCCCCCAAGTCCTAACCCTTGAGTACATGTGGGCACCGTCTAAGTACAGTTACATACCGTTTTGGTTATGTCATAACATTTCATTTTATTTCATTTTTTTTATTTATTTATTTTTATTTTTTTATTTTATTTTAACCTCTAAATTAAAGGATAGTTTTACTGTACTATTTCCTTACGAAACGATTCATTAATTATTTAATATAATTAAAAGATGATTGATGGAAAAGAGGAACATCATCAACGTACAATACATGTTTGTCTATATACAATTACATTTTTTTAATTTGTTATTTATAGTATGTTAAATTCAATGACGATAGTGACAATAGTAGCAAATTTAACAGTAATATTGATAATACCCTTCACTTATTACAATAGTTTTGTTACGTCACGTAAAGACGGATACATCGGTAAAACAAAGGCCCAAAGTCGGTGGACCCTGAGATGATCCATTTGTCCCGTTGAGAATCTGGAATGTACGGTGTCGGAAGACTCGAAACCGGGGACAACTCTCGGAGTAACCTTGTTTTACATTCCAAAGGAGTGTATCCCGAGTGACTGGAAACGAGGTAAAAACAAAACAAAACAAAAAATTAACAGGGGTAAAATCTCCGGTCAAAAGACCAGGTATTCACTCAATCTCACCGGAATAAGTACTGCAATAGGTTCTGACAATTGAAATTTTAAAATCTTGAGTTTTCCGTCCTTCTTTGAAGGAAAGAAGGTGAAGAAAATAAATTTTATTATTTATAAGAAAATGGTTTCCTATACGTCACGGACGGACAACGAACTTTCCTCGACCTTCTTTTAGTTCTCCTCTTTTATCTCGGGACTCCTTTTGTTGGGTTTAATCATAAAGTTATTATCATAGGACAGTGACGACATTATTTTTACGGTTTTACGGTATTTTAACTCTCTGAAAATACATAAGAAGACCCCAATTTACTTAGAAGTCCCATTATTCCCTAACACACTATAAGAGTCTTTACCTATGAGATTCGGATGATTCAGTGAAGTCAGCACAGGGAGGCTCTGGGATATCTGACATCGGATGGTCCGAGGAGACAGGTACCCTAAGAAGTCCGTTCTCATGACCTCACCCAACGGTACGGGAGGAGGTCCCCTAGAAGGACTGGGTCCTCAACTTGGACACAGAGAATACAGAGGATGAAACCGTCCACACAAGAAATGGTGATCTCGGTGAAACCTTCGGGTAGGATTAGATACGTTTAAAAATTAAATTTCTTTCAGAACTAGAAACACAAACAATGACCCAGAGTAGACCTCCGTGAGGGTAAAGTCCCCCTAAGAATCTCCCAAATCTAAGTTAAGTCCAAGAGATCTCAAAGAGGTTCTATAATAATTATTATCGGGGATAATTGTATCTTCGGTCGACCTATGACGTCATATTGGTCTTGGGAACCGTATAGACACCCTTAGAGCACCCTTTCTCGTACTCGGTCTTTTTTTCACTTTCACTTTCAGTCAGTACAGACTGAGAAACGTTGGGGTGTCTTATATGTCAGGTACCTTAAGAGGTCCGGTCCTATAACCCCGCCCATCGGATAGGGAAGAGGTCCCCTAGAAGGGTTGGGTCCTTAACTTGGTCTCAGAGTACGTAATGTCCGTCTAAGAAATGGTTGACTCGATAGTCCCTTCGTTGACTCGTCTTCACAGGACAATTCTGACTTTGACGTATACCGATTAAGTGGAGGGAGAGATTCGTGGTCTGGACGGGAAGTACATTCTTACAGGAATCATAGAAGTCGACGGCACGTTGTATGATGTAAGAGTTCTCTACGTACAACCTAACAAAACCTTTATTTAAATTAAAAAGTACAGAAGAGATTTAGTTTAGAAATAGGAGACGTGTCGACATGTCATCAAAGATCTCTAGAAAGGTGTCATTAAATCGAAGCTTTGGAAACACGATAGTCTAAAATCACCGTGTCAGCCGGTCATACTCAAACGACCAAGTCTACGATCCTACAAAAGACTAAGGACATCTCCTCGATTCACTAAGGGACTTGTATCTTAACGAGATAATAAGGTTGAGGGAAATGAATAAGACTCTCGGTGAGTTTAGATCTGTAATTTCCTTTCGGGGTTTAGAGTTTGTGTTCTCACTGTTCTTGAAGGTAAAAGAACTGTAAGAGGACCCCCTAATCACCGACAATAATCCAACCTAAACTGTCGTAACTAACTAACAGTTAAACTGAATTCTCGTGTTACGGGGGGGGGAAAAGTAAAATAAGAACGGTTCCTGGGAAATACTAAACTGATAAAAAAAAAATACGTCGGAAATACAGTGGGTGGGGGTGCATAGGGAGGGAGGATGAATGTCTAAACCTTTCTCCTGTCAAATTATTATACGGTCAAACTCACCTTCAGTTAAAAATAAAAGAAAAAGGATCCGAAACGACAACCTGTCGGAAATTTATGAAGAAAAAGACAAAGAGATAGTTTGTCTTCAGTTTACTTCGAGGACTGAATTTAATAAGAAAGGTTAGAGAAAAGAAGTAGGGTCAGGGATGACTGTAAGACTAGGAAACAGGCATAAACTAAACTCAGGATATCAAAGGTTAATCCACTTTCAACGGATTTTGGGTCCACTTAGAGGTCTTCGGTGACTTAGGTTAGGTCTCGTCCGTCTTTTCGAGTTAAGATCTATATGTCATAGAAAAGTTAAGAAATTTTAAAGTCCTTCTAGAAGGTCACAGGAAGTCTCCATACGTCACAGATGTGTCTTATGTTACGAGAAGGAACAGAAAATGACTCAACCGGTTCTTTAAACAAACCCAAAAAGGTAATGTAGAATAGACTTGTTTCAAACACTGGTTAAGTTATAAACTTTTAAAAACTTTGGAAGTCTCCTTTTCTTTCACATACTATTCATGATATATGGGAAGTCGACCTAAGTGGTAAATAATTGTAACACGGTATAAGAGAGAGTACAAGTAAGAAAGGGTACTACATATTTAAGGGAGAGTAGATAGATGGATATTAGATGGTAGACAAATAAGACCACTCGTTAAACTTTTTAGTAACGTTTGTGGTATTATAAAATGGAGTCCTTCTATGGATATTTTGTGACATCTGTACGTTCAACAAAGAGGTTACGGACTGTTTTAATAATTTTTTGTTTATTCTTTGGTGTATAGTCATCCAAATATATCTTTTTTTATTTCTAGAAAAGTAAATCACTGAGTGAACCTACATACACACATACACACACACACCTCTCTTTATCAGAGAGAGATAACTAAACCCTCGTATACCTTTATTGTGGACGTACCCTATGTATGTACGTATATTTTTCTCAATAGACTGTACACTTATTTCGTATGTACTTTCAATTTTTTCGTCTCCGTATGTTCTTTACGTAAGAACTCAAAATTTTACGTAGGGAACGGTTAACCAAGACTTGGGTTCTCTTATCTCAGTCTCAACTCGACCGTGAAACGGTACTGTACTTCTTTTGATCCCGAGACTACTTAAAACTGTACCGCCGTGAACGACAGGGGGCTCCCTGACGGTCCGTGACGAAAAGAAAGGACTCCATTATCCGTGTTTTGGACGTAACAGTATAAGAGACAGAGGTAGAAGGTACGACCTCTTTACCTCATTTCATGTAGCGTCGGGTCTTCCGTCATCTATCGTTTTCACTCAGACGATTCTCTAGTAACACCTCCCATTTGTCTTAGACCCGTAGACTTTCTGACAGAATCGGGAAACAGTCACTTTCTTATACAAACGAAAGACTCTTAGACGACCACCGTGACAAGAAAAAAGGGTATCGATTACACATTGATCTTAACAAATTGGGGGTACCGTCCGATTCAGAGAGCTCGAAAGTCCTAGACCTCGTTAGTGGGATTCTTATTGACTCTTTGGTCACTTTACCTTTTTCTTTTCTTTCGTTTCGTGTACATCCCGTCTAGACGTGGTCCTTGTACTGAGTCTCTCCAGTTCACACACAGACTGGACTACTTCGACTGTTCATGGTAGAGTCACTGTCAGACTCGAAAGAGATTTGGTCACCGTGAAGGATCAGTGGAGGAGTCCCTTTAGGGGACCGAGTGTACCATTTGAACCTTTTTCTACCGATCCTTACATAAACCACCTTTATCTCTTTCTATGTCCTCAGATAGTATGATCTATGGTAAAAGAATGTCTACGTAGTTTCCTCACGGAACCAGACGTCAGACGTAAGACCTCACAAATCCACAATAAGAGAAAGAAGGAGAACGAGAGGAGGTTGGGAACACAACGAGTCAACTTCCATTTGATTTTCCTTTCGGGTTTATATTTAGGGTATATCATAATCTTAGAGTTTTCGTTTTCCTGTGTGTGTGTGTCTGTGACACAAAAAAACGATATCGAGTCAATTTGGTGGATCGTGTCTTGAAGTATTTACCATTTATAAGTAAAAGAGTTAAGTAAGTTTTGTACAATAACAGTAGTAGTAGGTATTGTTTACAATGATAATTATATATATCAAGGATGGAACTCACCTGAATTTTATATAAAACTATGTGTAAATATATCCGTGTTTACATCTATATATATACTTTTTTCGTGTAATGTAAAATTACTGATCTAATAAACGGACAACACGAAAATGGATGTAAGATTTTTCATTAAAGGTTTTCCCACCCATATTACAGAATAAATGTAAATAAGAAATACGTCACAGTTAATATAATCCGGGAATTATTTCTAAACAAAAAAATTTCTTACTTTAGGTCCAGTCCACAACTTACTTCTCATAGTTTGTTTGATGAGATAACCTTGAGTTTTTACCTTCTGTTAAAAAATTAGTGTCCGTAATACTCTTTTTTCTCTTTGGGACTTTTTAAACAATATGTCCGAAAGAATACCCGTTTCAAGACTAGTCTACCCTCACCTATAAACCTTCAAAGTTTTCTGACTAGAAACTCTCATGTACTTGACAAAAATAAATAAATAAATAAATAAATAAATAAATAAATAAATAAAAACTATATCGGATACTCCACAAGAATTCTCTCTCTCTTTTTCTTTATAATCTTATTATAAAATTCTTAAATTTAACTCACAGTAACCCGGAGGGACCCACCGAGTCTACCATTTCTCAGACGGACGTTACACCTTTCTGGACCCAAGATAGGGACCCAAACCTTCTAGGGAACCTCTTCCTTTACCGTTGTCGTTGGGTGAGTCACAAGAACGGACCTTTTAGGGTACCTACCTCTTCGGACCGTCAGACGTCGGGTACTCCAGTGTCCTGACTCGTTGATTGTTGAAAGTTGAAAGTGGAAAAGTATATCGTGTTTAATTCATCTCCCATATTGACTCCGTTCTTCGAATGTCTATTTCTGATCCTTTTTTTATTTCACGATACCTCTCGTTTCCTTCCTTGATCTTCTTCCAATATCGTTGTCTATTTCATTAGCGTAAATGTCCTGTTAATTCCTCGTTCTGTCTTTTTCCTCAGTTTTTATTGAATCTCGGTCTTCTGACTTCATATCATTACTGTAATTCGGGATGTCCTTTTATATCAATCCTGTTCTACCGGGATCCGATTTCTTATATTTAAGCTCAACGGAAACAACTTGACAAGTCACTTTTGATTTCCTAAATCCCGAAAAGCTGAACCGTCAGTTCCGACCTTATAGAATCTTAGTATTTATGTCCCATCCACTAGGTTCGTAGAGTGTGACTTAGGGAAATAGTAACTGACGAGAGAGAGAAGAGAGGTACTACAACAAGGACATTACCAGAGACATTCATCGAACAACCGAGTATCTGACATGTTTACTACTTTGTTTCATCAAAGAAGGTATGTAAATGACAGACAAGACTTTGTACGTGGACTTAGAAATTTACCTGTAAGTGTCGAAGAGGACGTCCGGAAAGTAATAAAATTATTCGGTTTGTTTACAGAGATGGGAATTCTTATAGATCCACACAGCGACCTATAGAAGTAAACAAGTTTAAATCTGAAGTGTCACAACCGTTCAGAGTAAAAGGTCAAAAGGTCAACCACAATACTTACAGAACTTTACAATACAAAATACAATACTTTTACTTCCTTCAAGGGGGACGGAGGGGTTATATGGTGAACAGGGAAAATGACAATAAACCAACAAAATTCTCTCCCTTTACTTAGTCTTACGAACTACTTGACAAACTCGTTTTCTCAATGAAGTAAAATTCGATGGATCTCCTATAATTTACAACCGTATTTTGACTACACACTCTCTTTAAAGATCTGAAATGAAGTATCTAAAGACATAATTCTTTGACCAGAATTCTTTGCGGTTGAAATTTACTATGTAATCTGGTCAATCTGGATTAACTATAGAAATCCTGTAAAGTGGGGTTTTGTTACTTAAAGTGGAAGAAGAGTTCACGAGTACCTTGTAAGAGGTCCTATCTAGTGTAGGACCCGGTATTTAGATTTGAACTATTTAAGTTTTTTTAGTTTTAGTAAGCTTCGTAGAAAAGACTGGTATTACGTAATTCTAATCTAGAGTTAATGTCCTCTTTTTGATAGTTTTTAAGGTTGTATACCTCCAACTTGTTGTGTGAAGACTTATTGGTTGTTTAGTGTCTTCTTTAGTTTTATACGTATCTTTGATTACTTTTACTTTTGTGTTGTTGGGTTTTGGACACCCTGTGATATTTTCGTCACGATTCTCCTTTCAAGTATCGTTATGTCCGTATGGAGTTCTTTGTTCTTTTTTCAGTTTATTTATTGGATTGAGATGTGGATTTCGTTGATCTTTTCCTTCT